>CAUYLG010053038.1:0-19355 GCA_963573385.1 Cacajao melanocephalus
TATAATTATATATAATTATATTATACATTATAATACATAATCTTATAAGATTATTTCTTATATAAGATTAATCTCATATAAGATTGTATATAATATATAATATATAATATATTGTTATATAACATAATATATATATGTAATATATAATTTTAAAATTGTGTATACCTACACACATATGTTTGTATACAAATATGTATGCATTCATATGTATAAGTAAGTATGTTTTGTCAATAAGGGTGAATCTTGGACCTTGCTTATTCTTGATTCATCTTAGAAATAACCCAGGCTATTTCAAGGGCATGGCAGATGATACCTGTGTCCTCAAAGCCAAAATACTCCTCATGGCAAATCTGCAAATCCTACTTGAAAATGAAATCTCTAAGACCATTCTAATAGATGTTTTAGATGTGAAACCTTTCATTTCCAAGAAGGTTGAAGGGCATCCTAAATAATAAGGTCCTTGCAAAAGCTCCAGGAAGAGCACTCTCAAGATGAATATACTAAGACGTGTGCTTGGTCTTCTCTGGAGGGAACTGTAAAAATTTGCACATGCAAAACGCTTTGCTTCTTAACCTGTGCAGGTGATCAGTAAAAGTAAGTTTGAATGAATTTAGTGGCATTTTTACACAGAGCTTTAAAAATTGGATATTGTGAATGTCAACTTCCACAAACCCCACAGGCCTTTCTTTCATCAAGCACAAATATTAAAGCAAACAAGAGCATTCAAAGAGAAATAGTTGGAAATATTATTTCATGTGGAATGCAAAGGAAGATTCATAAGCAAATAGCTAGCCTTCTCCAAGATACACTAGTATTTCAAATTATATATATTATATAATTTATATATTTTGCTTTTCCATGAAACTTTGAAAATTTTCCAGGAAGAATGTAGATAACTGATGCCATTCACTGGAACTGCAGATCGTTGCTGGGCTTTGTGTTGCCTCAAGAGAAAGCCTGGGTAAGAGAAGAGTAAGCTTGTTTACCTCATCGCAGGAAAAATAATTGCCAGACACGTGTCAAGTCGCAAGTTCTATCTTCTACATAAAACCCCTGACTACCACCCTTCTCTTAACTTCCATGACATTTTCTCTCTCCTAGCACATACACTAGTCACATGCATCTTTTTTCTGTTTCTTAAGTGTATCAGACTCATTTCTCCCTTGGATCTAAGCTATGTCCTCTTTTCTGAATTTTTTTCTCCTCAACCACTTTATTTATTCCCATTATTCAGAATAAAATTTCCATCTCCAGACAAGATATCCTAGGAGTCTAGTATAAATTAAATCCTCATGCTATTTACTTTTAGAGTAGTCTGAATTACTCCTTTATAAGAATTCTATATTGCATAATTACCTTGATTGCCTATTTGATGATTGTCCCTTCATTAGAGTGTAGTTTAAGGCAGGCAGGGGCTTTGTGTAGTTTATGAATTAATGTAGTCAAAGGATATAGCACAGTGTTTGGGTCACAGTAATCATTAATGTTGGTTTAATCAATGCATGGAGAGGGATTTTTAACTCCCTTGAAGATACATTGTACTTGGCAGTCAACCACCTAGAAATAAGAATAAAATTAATAAATATGAATCTTAAAATGATAGGAATGCCTAGTTAAAAAAGAGTAAAATTCAGCCCTTTTTGAAAATAATTGTGACCTAATAATTTATCATCTGTTTCAGTATTTTTCTTCTTGCTTCATTACAATTAAATTGACATAAAACAAATACTGTTTCTCAAAAATCCAGGGACACTGGGAAAAGGTGTTTGAAGATAATATTGTGTTAATTAAGGCAAAGCTAAAAGATCCAGCCCTTTCTCTGGGAATTGGCTGGGCTATCTCTGCAGAAAGCTGCCTGAAAAGTCACAACTAATGCCAGAGCCCTGTTGATGTAAAGAAATTAACACAATTCCAAATCCCTGCTTGTCCAGAGCAACAGAATACATTGTGCTCTCAAAAAGACTCATCTGGATACATCAGCATACAATTTTTTTTTTTTTTTTGAGATGGAGTTTCATTCTTGCTCCCCAGGCTGGAGTGCAATGGTGCAATCTTGGCTCATTACAACCTCTACCTCCCAGGTTCAAGCAATTCTCCTGCCTCAGCCTCCCAAATAGCTAGGATTATAGGCATGTATCACCACACCCAGCTAATTTTGTATTTTTAGTAGAGATGGGGTTTTGCTATTTTGGTCAGGTTAGTCTCAAACTCCTGAAGCATACAATTTTTATCTATTCCTTATTAAGTCAAGAACTTTCACCTTTTCACTTAAAGGAAGTGATGGCAGTGGCAGCCATTTGGAGTGGCCCCTGCGAACATGCCAGCCACAGCAAGAGAGGTACAGCTGGTGTTGCATACTCCACTCAGTGGGATCCAGGGACTGGTGGGAGACCCCACCTACCCACTGAGTTGGCGAGAAGGGAGCCCTGTGATCCCAGGCACAGCTGCATCCATCCAGTTGTGACTCCTAACCCAAGCATCCCTATGGCTCTGGGGGCCCAGGAAACTACCCCCCACAGCAGGATTGGAAGTGCCTGCTTCAACTCCCTGGACTCTCCTGGCTCCCAGTGCCTACTCTGATTTTGGAGCAATGTTGTGGCTGAGCCCCAGTGCTGTCAACACCCAGCTGCATGTGTGTACACTCAGTGTGGAGTTGACATGCCAGGCCCCTGCTGCCTCAGCCCCCTCGGGACTTTGGGCACCGATAAACATGGTATTGCAGGATGAGCCACTGACAAAACCCCTTAGTCACTGGAGTGAGGAAGGAAGAGACTTTATTCAGTCATGGAGCATTGGCAGACTTGCATTCCAAAAACTGAGCTCCCCGAAGACCCGTTCCTTTCCTTTGTTAAGGGCTTACAACTTTAAATGGGAAACAGAGGTGAAACTGTGTCATTGTCCATTGGCCAGACAGCTGACCTCACAGTCTTTGGCTTTCATTGATTTGCTAATTTATATTTGGCGTGCTTGGTAAGGGAAGAAGGGGAAGGGTTACAGTGTAGCAGGACGAACCAGAAACAAAGTCACTTAGACACGGAGTGAGGTAGGAAGAGACCTTTAATCAACTGTGGAGCCTCGCAGACTTACGTCCCAAGTACCAAGCTCCCCAAAGAGCAGTTCCTTTCCCTTTTTATGGGCTAACAACTTTATGAGGGACGTAAACTGTGTCATTGCGCATTGGTTAGGTATCTGGCCTCACAGTCTTTGGCTTCATTGATTTGCTAGTTCATATGTGGCACACGGGGGAATGGTCAGAGGCAGGGGCTTACAGAGACTGACAAAGGCAGTAAATCATTAGTCGGCAGAGGCATTTCCAGGAAAGGGTCTGGGTTGTGTACATGTGGAGGACGTTATCCAGTATTGGGGTCTGGCCAGTAGGGAGAACATTCTTTGCAACATTTTCAAGGTTTATAGATAGCAGAGGCACTGGGAACTGAAAAGGGAGTTACCTTCCCAGGCCCTGGGCCTCATTATGGCCTGATCAGTGGCATCAGCAAGTTGCCTGACTGCTGATTTCAACTTCTTGGTATTTTATCTCTCTTATCCTCCCTTCCATCAGGAGGGTGCAGGGCTGGGAAATGGGGGCTCCTCTCTCAATGGGAGGGAGACCAAGGGGCTGAGGGCCGCACAGGATGGACCTGCAGGCCTCCTTGGGAAGAACAGCCTGGGTACCATGAATAACATGTTGATGGTGGGAGGCAGAAAGGTTCCTGGGCTGAAAGGGCAGGTCCTGGTGAAGCCCCAACTTCAATATAGGGACAGCTGAACACCTGGAGGCTAGGCTTCCAGTTCTGTCTGGAGTCTGCCTCGGAGAGTGAGAACTTATGGTGCTTTTTCTGGGCCTGCCCATAGCCACCCATGGACCAGTCAGCATGTACTTCCTCCCTTCTGAGCCCATAAAATCCCCCAGACTCAGACAGATGTCAGGACTACCAGCAGCAGGAAGAAAATACTCACTTCCAGTCTCCTCCATGGGACAACCTGTCTGGGGAAAGGGGCTACCCACTGCAGGTCTCCTCTACTCTGAAAGCTGGAGACTCTTCAGGATGATCTGCCTGTGGAAAGGAGCTACCTACTTCAGGTCTCCTGAGAGCTGTTTTGCCACTCAATGAAGCTACTCTGTGCCTAGCTCACCCTCTAGTTGTGCGCATACCTCATTCTTCCTGTATATGAGACAAAAACTTGGGACAAAAACTTGGGACCTGCTGAATGGCAGGACTGAAAGAGCTCTAACACAAACAGGGCTGAAACACTACCCCTGCCCCTCTCACACTATGTGCAACAGGAGAGAAGAGTTGTGGCTCTTCATGGAACCCAGCCCTAGGGGATCCCCAAGCCACAGTTGTAATACCTTTTGCGGGGGGGCTCCCTGGTTTCTGGCATCTCCAAGCTTTTGGGTGCCACTACATTCCCCCTGTCCCAGATGCTTGTGCCTGCAGCAGAAGCCTCTTACAGTATGTCTGGTCCAACGGCAGCCTCACATGGAGCCAGCGCCTGAGCCAGTGACTAGGACTGCCTGTCCTGCCATAGTAGCCAGTGTGCCTGGCTGTGTGCAATGGCTGAAACTTGTGTGTGCTCACTCACACACTCCTTGCTGCTCTGCACCTGGCTCACCCTTGGTAGGTATGTGATCCAGGACAGTTACACAGACTGAGTGCAGCCTGCCAAGCCGAGTGGGCAGCAGGGGCCAGCAGGCACAAGCAATATTTAGGCAGAAGGGGCTGCCAGCCACAGAGGTTTCTGGCTTGCAAGGAGACACTCTAAGGCCTGTGACATAAGTGCTTGAGTGCTTCTCTTTGCCATATTCAAATTGCCAGTAACACTACTTTTGTGCTTTCAGGAATATCACTGACTGAAATAAAATAAGAGTTTCATTTAAAAGGAAGAACAGTAGAGGAACTATTGAGAAGTCAATGAGCCATGCCTGCCACACCTATGATGGTCTCTTGCAGATAAGCTAAAATTAAGTAAAATAAGGTTTACTCTAATATAAGTCCTCAATCCCATGACAGTCGATCAGATAATTGAGACAGCTGCTAAGTGACTAATGAGTGGGAAACAGAGACAGGATGGATAGGCTACACAAAGGTATGATTCACATCCTGGGCAGGAAAGAGCCAGGAGGCATGAAGTTTCATCATGTTATTCAGAACAGCACACAATTTAAAATTTATGAATTGTTTATTTCTGTCCTTTTCTGTTTAATGGTCTCAGAGCACTGTTGATTATGAGTAACTGAAACCTTGGAAAGTAAAATCACAGATAAGGGGAGACTACCATATATTTAAGCTAAGTAACACGACACTATATGATACGTATATATAATATAGTCACTTTAGTGGCACCATTTAGCATATCTACATCTCACAGAGTTACCTATTTTCTCCCCTGTGACAAAAGGAACTATCATCTGCTCATTTAGCAAAGATCCTGAAACAATACACTATAAACAATACACCATGATTTTTCCACTGTTTATCCTACATATTTGCTGCTTTGTATCCTTGAAGCTACATCACCCCATTTCACCCCACCCTATCCTGACCCTGGTCACAACCATTTTATTTTCTACTTCTATATCATTTGACTTTTTTAAAAATAGAGTTCACATATAACTTAAATCATACAATATTTTTCTTTTTTGGCTAGCTTACTTCATTTAGCACAGTGAAAATTCTATTTGTATCAGTATCTTTAGAAAGCACTTCATCTGAGAAGTCTTCTCTTTCTTCCTTCCTGGGGAGCCCCACTGTCCTTTCTCTGTGCTTTCTATGGGTACCACGACTCTCCTCTCAGCCAGCATCATGTTGCAGGGCAAACACCTGTCTGTCTCCTCTCACTAGATGGTAAGACACTTGAAGGAAGGGATTGCATCTATTTTTGTACCTTCAGAACCATGACTATTATACCTCAATAAGCATTTGCTCAATGAGTAAATGCGTATATGAATAAATTACTATTATTTGCTTCATGACTTGGATTCCTCCATAGCAGAAGTTTGTCTGCATGAGACCATCATAGGTGTGACAGGTATGACTGGTTGACTTTCCAATATCTCTTCTATTCTTCTTCCCTTTTCATTATATTTCAGTCAGTGATATTTCCACCTAAAATATTACATTTTCTATTTTTTTTGAAGACTAGAAAGTTCATGTGACATAGTGTTTGCCAGTGAATATAAGCAAATATATGTTGGAAATTTTCGGAAACGTTTTGCTTTTTCAATGCAAGCATTACCACTTCTTGTTTCTTCCCTCTTTTTTTCTGCCTGTAATGCCTACATGAGGCAAGGAAAGGAGAAATCTTCCTGCAAGATGAGGAAGAAATCCATGTGTTAAGGTGCAGGAAGGCAGAAGGAGCCTGGTTCTTTGAGCAGCCAGGATTACCTAGCCCTACGTGATTGAAAGCCAACCTCCATTTGAACAATCTATTATAATAGGGATTACTTTATATAAAGTCTAATAAAATCCATGACTGATAGTGCTTAAAAGATTGCTTGAACTAATTGCTTTGGATAGAACAAATGAATAGGTATATAACTATGATAATGAAGATGAAATTTTCTGCTTTGGTCCCCAAACTTAATGCCTACAGGATTCAGGATCTATTTCTAGGTAAAAATGACCATGTTGTCCTGTACCTTGCTGGGATTCAGTGATCCTTTGTGTTAAGTTCTATAATGCAGAAATGCCAGATTCTTCTATTATAATATTCTTTCCAAGACTGTGTCTTTTAAACATGCACAAATTCATGCTCAATCCCAGTTCTGATGTGAGATATAGATAATATGTGTAGAAGAAGGCAACATGATACTAAAAATGAAAAGTTTTCTATTTCAGCCTCACTCTTTTGCCACCTGATGGTCAAGTTATATAATTTTTTAATGAGTTTAAAATCACGGCAGGGAAGCTGCAACCACCTGTCACGGATTTTCTACTGCAATTGTGACCAAAGCCTGAAATTAAAACTCTTTTGACTGTTTCCCCATTTACCCTTCCAAATGCAGCCTACTGAGACTCATGGAATTAGCATCTTAAAGAAACCCACACATCTCTTCACACTCCTCAAAACCACTGCCAGCCACCCCTGCTTTCTCACAATTGTTCTCCAGGACTGCCTGTCTATAGCTGTCACCATTATTCATGCAACGCCCCCACTGAGCAGAGATGGAGAGAGAGAGATTGAGTTTGTTCACCAGTAAGTTGAGCTGTAAACTCAGGAAACTCAGGAGCTTCACAAAGATGGAGAGCCCAGAGTTTTGACGGGCTGTGCTTCTGAAGAGACATGGAGTAAACTGCATTTTCTTTGTTCATCACTTAGTGAAAGAAAGAAACACCCTTTGTGAAGTTGTCTCCATAGGGGCAGTAGTGCCTATGGCCACTTTTCCTTGGGGACCTTTAGAAACAAGGCCTCTTCCCCATCACTGTGTGGAGAGTTTATGCTTTTGATCACAAGGCATATGTAGGCGATAAACTCTCAATGGTAAATGTCTCAAAAATTATATCGGTAGACCAGATGGTTGTCAGAGCTACTGATCCTTAAGATCTAGGCAAGATTGCCTTAATTGTAGGACATACAATTTCATGGCCTTTGTGGGTCCACAGCTCTCCCACAAGGTTTCTGTGAATTTCCATGTGGACTTCAGCTTCCTTGACTTCCCCTGCTTTCGAGGGCTGGTCATTTTTTGTTTTGTCTTGGATTCTGACCCAGAGCAAAGCTAGGTCCTTCAATGCTTCACCCATCAATGTCTCAACTGCACACTTAATTCACTCACTGTTACATCAGTGAAGACTTAGGGGTCATGAACAAAATGTTACACATGGAAATAATACAGTAGTCAACATGTTGGTCTTTATAAGAGACTTTTCCTCCTGGAGGGCTTTTCAGCATCCTGCAACTCAGTATTCAGGCCCAGTTTTCTCTTCTTTGCTCATTTCCCATTTTTCTTCTCTAGTCAGCATCCTTCTTTGTTCTAGACTCACCACCAGATGCCAATCAGGGAATATTCTCCGGTGAGAACATTTCAGCTGTGCATCACCAGATCCTTGAAACCATCCAGACCCCCAAATCCTTGATTGCTGTGTGTGTATGTGCATCTGTGTGGTGTTGGATGTGTCAGTAAGGCTCTCTGTTCTGAATAGACTGTGAGTTTTAGAAATTATGAACACAAGGTACTAGATACTCTAATATGCTATAACCAAACCACATTTTCTAGATTTACTTTTACCTCTTAAATGACATCAGAATCTATCATCAGACCAAAGGCTTTATACTACACCAACCACTGGCCATCTTTCTGAAGGTTGAATGTACAGCACCCCACTGCAGCATAACATGGAGATACAAAGGATTTGAAGTCATGACTTTCTGAAGTAGCATGGATTATTGGATTAAGTCATAGTTCTATATCTTATACTGTAAGTATAAGTCCTGAAGTAGCATGGATTAAGTCATAGTTCTATATCTTATACTGGTGCACAAATAGTCTGCCTTAAGGAAACCCCTGCCCCAACTCCATAAGCTTACACCACTGAGGAAGCTGATACCCAATGTATATAATATGTTTTCTCTTTACAAGAATATTTGATGCTTTTTACTATACATTAAAGATTACAACAATATGTTATATGAATATGTAATAATACAGCCATATTTCCAGTAATATAAAATAATTTTAGCACTAGTCTGTGCCAGGCATTTTCCTAAGCACTCACAGAAATTACTTCATCTAATTTCACAATTCAATGAAATAGATATTCTCATCATGTCCATGTTTCAGATAAAGAATCTAGGGCCCAGAGAGATTAGGTTAATAATCAAAGTCATCACACTAAAACATACACAACCGAGATTTAAAAATGTAGATCTGAGCGAATCTGGAGTCTACTTCTAACATTCCTAAAATGCAGTTTGCATCAAATTTTCATTAACACAGCTATTGCATAAACATGGCCCAGTGAATTGGTAAATGGGGTTAATATGTGGATTATAGGGTCAATCAAAGCTAGGGAGTATCTTTCCAAGAAGCACATCTATTTCTATAAACCCTTGAGAACATTGGGTACTCATACAACAGATGAGTTCCTAATCCAAAGTGAAGAAATAACAGGTGATCAATACTTACATGCTTGTTGATTAGACCCAATCTTTAGCAATACCCTACCCCCAATTTCACCACCAACCACGCTACTTTTGTGGGGAAGCTGTTAATATATAAAGGTCCATCTGTTCACTTGAGAATAAAGGGCCACTGTGCTCCTAATCCAATGTGCGTTGCTTTTACAACTTTGAATACAACATCAGAGGTTAGTGCTGATATTTCCCCCAGTCTTTCTGGCATTGCTAGTTGAAGAGATAACCTAAAATGGAGTGTAATAAACTTTATCACCCATCTGCATCTCAAATGCAATATACATTAACTAGGAAATGCACATGGATTTCCAAGTGTGACCATATTTGATAGTGTGGCTCTCTGGGAGGGAAACTGTCTCAGCCACCAATGGACCACATTTAAAAACTAATAGGTTATGTTTTACTGTGACAGACTCTCATTTCCCAAAGTCTCCATCCCACATGGACCCTATTCTGCTGCATCAGTTGGTTGAACATTCTCCCCTTTTTGTATTCTCTTTGGAGCATGGACATTGGGTGTGAGTGTGTTTTATAGATAAAAAAATATTCAGTGCTCCATTAATGAGATAATGTATTTATTTATTATGACAATAAACACAGCTGCAAAATGGACCATAAAGAAATAGATGACTTGCAGATTTCTGTGCCCAACGTGTCAACTGTAATTGCGAAATAAATTAAATGACCCATCTGCTTCCCATCATCTACTCCTTTATTTCTGTCAGTATCCGTGGTTTTAAACACCCAGTCAGAATTTTTTATACTAATTACTCACTAAAAAATTCCATATAGAATTTGAATGACTTTGTAGTGCAATTTTGCCATCCCTAACATACTGTGCTTCTTTCTAATACATTCAAATCTAATGACCATGATGAACTCTTTCTTCTTATTAATAGTTTTCACTTAATCATGCCAATACTATTGCATTTTTGCTTTATTAATGTCTTATAGGCATTGCTAAAATAATATATCATATAATAGGTTTAACAATAATCTAATCTATTACCTTGGTGGTGTTTGCCATTAAAGAAAAGGAAAGTAAACAAATGAAATAAAAACAAAATGAACAAGTGAACAAAAAAATCTATTTCATGCAGGTTATAACACAAGATTCAATCTGCCTTCTAATAGTATTCAGAGGTGAGGGTTAAAATAGCCAACAGCAACTGGAACTAATTAAATATAATTGTACCATTTTTAAAAAACTTCATTGTTATAATTATCTCACTGAGAAACCACACATCAGAGCTGGGGGAAGCAGCAATAATTTCTTTGCTTCTCAAATGCCTTCATGTTCATGCTTCTCTGCTCTGGAACTTTTGTTTGTTTTCTTCAACCA
Organism: Cacajao melanocephalus; assembly: GCA_963573385.1. NCBI lineage: Eukaryota > Metazoa > Chordata > Mammalia > Primates > Pitheciidae > Cacajao > Cacajao melanocephalus. The sequence goes on from CAUYLG010053038.1 coordinate 10,475, forward strand.
CTAGAGACATCCCTACCATAGCTCTATTAAAATATTTGCAGCATTTGCCATGAGGTCTGTGGAGAAGATACAAATATAAAGTTTCTTTCAAAATGTATTTACTGTTATCTTTTTTTTTTTTTTTTACAAATGAAGTCCTTATAAAGTGTTAAAGAAAAAGAAATAGAAAATATAGAAAATCAAAAAGAAAAAAGTAGAAATCATACAGACACCTTGCAAATATAATCACTGCTCACAATTTGTTGTCTATTCTCTTTTTTTCCTGTCTTTTCTTTTCTAATAGCATTTATCTATTTATTTGTACAGAAATTTTAAAAACAAAGTTGAGATACCATGAGGCTGTTTTCTAATATTTTTCTCAATTAATAAGATAGTCCATCTTTTCATGTCTATACTGATTCACAACATCTTTTTAATGACCACATAGTTACAAGTTATGTTGCCAGCTTCCTATTGCTGTATACTTAGGCTATGTGAGTATTGCCAGTATTTGGTTCAGTTTCTTTCTGATTACTCTCCTAAAGTTTAGTAAAAGGACTGCTATTATATTTCCCTGTAAAATGAAGATGCTTTGACCCACATGTTAATGATTCTGTGGCTTAGTAACATGAATTCTTCCCACTCTTGCAAGTTACTTTTTTAAAATAATGAGAAAGATGAAAAGCAAAGATATTGTTAAGGGTTTGGGGTCAAATGCTTTGTTCAAGTTTCCTGCCTCTGATTTCCCATTGTCATATAAGCCAACTTCCCTGCCAGGACAGGGTCTTAAGACTTCTATGATACCGTTCACTGTGGTGCATATAGGGGTGCAGGAAGTTAAGCTTCCTTCTATATACCATATACCACTGTGCATCTTCCTCTCTGTAGCTGACTCTTTAAACAGTGTCAAGTTCAACCACAAGCCTTTTATAGTCCCTGTAATTAAATGGTTTGGGAGGAAAAAAAAGCCTTGTAACGTAGAGTTTAGCTTCATTTCTGAGGATATAATAGAGGTTATATTTTTCAGACATCTTTTTTCTAATTTCTCTTTCTTCCCTCTCTCTCTCCTCCCAACCCCCTCTGTGTGTCTTTTTATATCTCAGCATAGAGCTTGCCAAGATACAAATGCTAGACAAAACAGTAGATTAGATTATTTTCCGAAGTGGTTAATAACCTTCTGTGCAGAGGGTCAAGGAGGTACATGCATTCTTTGCTTGCCAAATAAGCCTGATCAATAATATCCATTCTTTTTGCTTGATAATATGCTTCTTCTTTTTTAAACAAATATTTTCCTTCTTTTCCTTGTCTTACTTCCTCATTTTTCTAGTTTATTTATTTCCAAATAGACTAATTGCATTCAGGTCCTTGTCTTTGGACCTGTTTCTGAAGAACCCAATCTAAGAAGACTCTTTGAGTAAAACTCTGCTCATTACTCTCCACCACTGCAGAGTGAGACCCATGCTTCTTAGCTCTTATAGCTAAGATCAGTGACCTGCATCATTTCTCACGTTTTTGCCCACCTCACCCGACAGTGCACCCATTACTTTAAAAGTAAGATTGAGTCCCTCTTGTTCCCATGCCCTCCCCATATTACCAGCCTTGCTTTTATAGTTTTTTCTATTACTTCAGCTTGGTATGTCTTGTAGAGAGCTTTCCTCTCGTAAGTCATGTGATTTGGGCCAAGTAACTTAACTTTATTTTGGTCTCCTTTTAGCCATTTGTTATAATAGGAAAATAGTAGTCATTACCTTATAACACATTTGTGACAATTAAAAGAATTCATAGAGCACATATCAAAAGTGTCCTGCCTCTTAGGAAGTACTCAGAACATGTCAGCTCTCGTTACCCCAGCCCCCAACCATCCTATCCTTTTGGTTCTACTTCAACTTCACCATCTCCTTCAGTAAACCTTCCTTGTACCCTCAGCTGGGTATGAACATTCTCTCTCCTGACCTCACATTTTCTTGGTATTTCTCCCTTGGCATTTATTTTTACAAAGCACTTTATTAAACATATTTCATTCCCTAACTAGACTATATAAGGCTAAAGAAGCTATCTCTTTCTTTTTATTAGGGTTGAATAACACCCCTCTCCATAAAAATATGTCTACTTTATTTATTTATTTTTACTTTAAGTTTTGAGATACATGTGCAGAACATACAGATTTGTTACATAGGTATATGTGTGCCATAGTGATTTGCTACACCTATGAACGGGTCACCTAGGGGCTAATCTTCACGTACAGTAGCTATTTGTCATGATGTTCTCCCTCCCCTCACAATCCCCACCACCCACCACCGACAGGCCTTGGTGTGTGTTGTTCCCCTCCCTGTGTTCATGTATTTGCATTGTTCAACTCTCACTTACGAGTGAGAACATGCGGTGTTTGGTTTTCTATTCCTGTGTTAGTTTGCTGAAGATAATTTCAACTTCATCCATGTCCCTGCAAAGGACATGATCTCATACCTTTTTGTGGCTGCACAGTATTCCATGGTGTATATGTACTACACTTTTTTTATCCAGTCTATCAATGATGGACATTTGGATTAGTTTCATGTTTTTGCGATTGTGAATAGTACTGTAATAAACATACATGTGCATGTATCTTTATTATAGAATTATTTCTATTCCTTTGGGTATATACTCAGTAATGGGATTACTGGGTCAAATGGTATTTCTGGTTCTAGATCCTTAAGGAATTGCCACATTGTCTTCCACAATGGTTGGACTAATTTGCATTCTCACCAACAATGTAAAAATGGTCTTTTTTCTCCACAGCCTCACTAGCATCTGCTGTTTCTTGACTTTTTAATAATCGCTATTCTGACTGGACTGAGATGATATCTCATTGTGGTTTTGATTTGCATTTCTCTAATGATCAAAGATATTGAGCTTTTAAAAATATGTTTGATGCATAAATGTCTTCTTTTGAGAAGTGTCTGTTCATATCCTTTCCTAGATTTTCAATGGCATTGTTTGTATTTTTTATTGTAAATTTGTTTAAGTTCCTTGTAAATTTTGAAAATCAGACCTTTGTCAGATGAGTAGATTGCAAAAATTTTCTCCCATTCTGTAGGTTGCCTGTTTATTCTGATGATAATTTCTTTTTCTGTGCAGAAGCTCTTTAGTTTAATTAGATCTCATTTGTCAATTTTGGCTTTGTTGCAATTGCTTTTGGTGTCTTTGTCATGAAGTCTTTGCCCATGCCTATGTCCTGAATGATAATGCCTAAGCTTTCTTCAAACATTTTTATGTTTTTGGGTTTTATATTTAAGTAAAAGATGTTTATTTTTGAATTCCCGGAAACCATGTTAGTTACCTTATATGAAAAAACATAGATTTTGCAGATACTATTAAATTAAAGTTCTTGACATGGGAAGACCATTCTGGATTATACAGTTAGATCTGATGTAATTATAAGCATCTTTATAAACAGGTATCAGGAGATCAGAGTAAGTTGTAGAAGACTGATGACAGAAACATGACATTGGAGAAATGTAGCCATAAACCAAGGAATGCCAGCAGACTCTTGAAGTAAAAAGGTAAGAAATACTGTCTCCCCGAATCCCCCAAAAGAAACAGACCTTGCTGAAACCTTGACTTTATACTGGTAAAACTCCTGTCACACTTCTAACCTTCAGAAGTATAAACAAAAATAATTTTTTCTTATTTTAAGCCACTAAGTTTATGGTAATTTGTTATAGCAATGACAAGAAACTAATACACCACTGATATGGTTTGACTCTATGTCCCCACTCAAATCTCATCTTGAATTATAATCCCCACTTGTTGGGGAGAGACCTCATGGGAGGTGATTTGATCATAGAGGCAGTTCCCCCATGCTGTTCTCATAATAGTGAGTGAGTTCTTGTGAGATCTAATAGCTTTATAAGGGATTCCTCCCACTTTGCTCTGCACTTCTCTCTCCTGATGCCTTGTCAGGAAGGATGTATTTGCTTCCCCTCCCACCATTACTGGAGGTTTCCTCAGGCCTCCCCAACCATGTGGAACTATGAGTCAATTAAACCTGTTTCCTTTGTAAATTAGTTAGTCTCAGGCATTTATTTATAGCAGTGTGAAAACTGGCTAATACAGCCACACAATAGAATTCTTTGACCACTGTAGTTTTTAAACAAATATTTGATGAGTAAATTAATTGCAAACATATCTAAAGCAATGAAAAGATAGAGTTCATTAAGTAATATCATTTGAAAAGATCTTAATCAAGAAAAAAAAGAAAATACTAATTTCATAGCTATATTACTCTTTCAGGAAATAAAAACTTCAGTCTAATCTACCCATCTCTATTAGAGGTCAGGGTGAATTCTACTGTGGTTTATCATTCTAAAACAGGAAAAGATAAATCATGACAAAATGGAAGACAGTGATAATTTTTCTGCTTTGTTTTAATGGCACCATAAATCCCTAGGCAAATATATCAATTGAATTCTATGCTATGTTTATGAAACACATCTCATTTTCAGGGAGCTAAAACCTGCATAAAGAAATATTATTGTCACCCAGGCACATGGCTCTTCCAATTCCCTTCTTTGCTTCTAGATTTAAAAATCTGTTCATGGTACACACACACACACACACACACACACATATTAATCACCATGTTAAGAGAGGGACATGGAAGAGCTTCTGCCTTGTAATTAAAGAGCTCATCCTCATTGAAGAGCTTATCGTCATTCATCTACACAGGAACCCAGCACTCTAAGTGCAAGACATTGCCAATTTCTGAGACTAGGCCTGATAGCATTGTAAAGTAAAAATTAGGACAATGTTTCCATCACAGAAATGGAGTAAACCATTTGTTTTTTGTTTGCTCTTGCATTTATCCTTCTCCTTCTGCGTTTCTTGGGATTTGCTTTCCCTGGCATCACACAATCAGTCAATCGATTTGTATATATCAAGTGACTGACTGAATGCCTACTAGCTACCTCTTACCCAGCACTGCTTATACCAGAAACAGAAAAATCTGCCATGATGTGCGTTAAGACCCTGGACAGTTCAGTTCTCAAGCTTATGGTAAGAATGAAAATACGTAAGGATGGAAACTATGTCTTGAATGCTGCTCTATTGCTCAAATAATATCTAAAGACTTCAACATTTTCTTTCCTAAGCATTAATGTCCATAAGATACTGTCCAGATGACCAGTGTTCTCCATTGGCTCAGGCCAAATTCACGAGTCACACTATTTCAATGTTTTAGGCAAAGTTCTTCTTTCTCACTAAATGTAAACATTTATTGGGAAAATCTCTGGGCTGAGAGTCAAGAAACCCACAATAGAATGGCTATTGTCAAAAAGATAAAAGATAACAAGTGTTGGCAAGGATGTGGAGAAAAGATAACCCTTGTACCCTGTTGATAGGAATGAAAATTAGTACAGCCATTATGGAAAACGGTATGGAGGTTTCTAAAAAACTGAAAATAGAATTAGAATTATCACATGATCTAGCAATCTCACTTCTGGATCTATATCCCAAAAAATTGAAATCAGCTTGTCAGAGCAATAACTGCACTTCTGTGTTCATTGTAGCATTATTAACGGTAGGCAACAAAATGGAATAAACTGAAATGTCTATCAACAGATAAATGGACAAAAATTTCTTATGTACATGATAGAATACCGCTTTCCTTTAGAAAGTAGAAAATATTGTCATTTGCAACAACATGGATGAACCTGAAGGACATTACATTAAGTGAAAATAAATCAGGCACACAAAGACAAATATTGCATAATCTCACTTATGTGTAGAACCTGAAAACATAAAAGCAGAAAATAGAATGTTGGTTACTGGAGGCTTGGGTTTGAGGGGAAGTGAGGAGGTGGAATGGGGAATGGAGGAAAATTTCAGTTAGACATGAAGTAAGTTCTCAAAATCTATTGCACAGTATGATGATGACTATTATTATTAGCCATAGTTAATAATAATGTATATTTCAACATTGCTAAAAAAGATAGATTCTAAGTATTCTCACTAAAAGAAAACGATAAGTGTAAGAGGTAATGGATATGTTAAGTTAGCTTGATATAATTGTGCCACTATGTGTATATGTATCAAAACAGAGGTAATGGATATGTTAAGTTAGCTTGATATAATTGTGCCACTATGTGTATATGTATCAAAACATCACATTGTACCCCATAAATACAATTATTATTTTTCAATTACAAATAAAAATTTAAAAGTAAAAACTCCACATTTTTTTCACTAACTCTGTAGTTATTCATAGGGATGCTTTGGGCTACTAAAAGGAGAAAACCCAATGTCAACTGGCTTAAACAATGAACACCTTTATCATGTGAAGAGTTTGCCAGTTCAAGGATCATTAACAGAAGCTTAGCAGCAGCATCCCAGCTTGCGCTCCTTCCTTCTATGCTTTTTCAGCCTCATTGTGTTTGTACTGTGCATCAAGCTAGCCTCCCTCATGGTCAGAAATTATCTACTATAGTTTCAAGTGTCATACTCATATGACAACATCACACCAGGGTGTGGGATTGTCTCCTCTCATGTGTTTCTTTTTAAAAGCAAAGACATTTTACCAGAGACCCCACTAGAAGATCTATCCTCATACTCCTTTATCCAGTCACATGGGTAGCCTAAAACTAGTCACAAGAGGAAAGGAAAAAGGGAAAGAAAAGAAAAAATAAAATAAAACAAATGGCTTATTTCAGTTAATCTAAGCAATATGTATTCCCTAAGTCACATGTGAGTGAATTAACACCTAGGACTGGCTTTCAGGCAGGTATATAACAGTGTTTATTATACTACACCTTGGATTAGTTATATAAATATATATATGGCTCTTAGGTAAATGAAAAAAATATACATATATATATATATATTGGAAGCATAATTCCTATCTTTTAGCACAGTGTCACTGAGGGAATCTAAGTGAACTGGTATTTACAATATATCTGCTAATTGTGAGTCACTGAGATAGATCTGTAAAGGCTTCAAAGATGACTGAAACAAGGTTTCTGCCATAAAGAGTTTTATATACCCTTTTGGAGAATCTCAGATAAATGGAAGAATGGCTATAAAACAAGCACATTATATAAAGCCACAGAAGAAAGTTAAAGATTTTATTTGGCCTAAGTTGAGGAAAACATCTAATTTAGGTAAGAGAAGACTGAAGGAGTCAAGATAGGCTTCACAAATGAAGTGACATTTTAGACAGACCTGGAAGGTTTGGTCGAATTCAACAGATGAAGATGATGAGGCCTAGCTCCTCAAAGGGAGGAAGGGCATGAGGGAGATGGGTAGCTGTTGTATCTGCCTCTTGCCTTCTGGTCATTTTTTCTGAGTAAGAATATCCCACTTGTTATCTGTAGAGGCATCTGCCCCCCTGCCACCGACCCCATGCTTTTTCAATCTAGGTAACATCATACACACCCTAGCCCCAGGAGTGTGTATAATCATAGGCACATAATTTAGGCTCATCATTCTATTTTCCTGTCCATAATGGTTGGTTCAGGTCCAATCAGAGCTAACATTGAGACTCTTGTTTGAATTACTGAGAAAATAGACATCTTTGTCACTTGATTTGAACAGGGGAGTACGTAGGCCCAAAGAATCTACAGGCATTTTACCATCTCTCAGATATGAGACTGAATCATCTTGGAGTTAGAAGGTGGAGATGATGAGGCCTGGCAACACATATGAGCCCTCAGTGTAAACACATGAAGTGAACCTGCATTAGTCTCTTCCATTACTTGGGTCAGTAAATTTATTCTGCCAGCCAAGATTTGTTTTGCTTTCCGTAGCTGAAAGTCAGGCAATATATTGTGACTCAATGGCTCCTCTTATTTAGTTAGGATGACTAGAGAAAGCTTGCCTATTGCTGAGAAGCTTAGTATTAACAAACTACTAAATCCATAATAGAGGACAGAAGTTGAAAGAACAGGCAGGCCCTACCAGTAATATAAACACAGCTTTTCTTGGATGGGCACCTTTCCTTAGAAGATAATACTTGTGGTCTACTGAAAAAAGTTACTGGAATGTATGTGTTGGTAGCAGGTACTTTTTGGTAAAGCAAGCTAACTGTTGCCAACAGAACTAAGAGCTCTGAATAAAAATGTCCCAGTGAAACACTTTAAAAATAACTTTCTTGTGTTAAATAACTTTATGAATCAGTGCATATACTAATCTCCTTCTTGAAAATCCATAATGAGCACACATAGTTTAAATAATGAGAAATCTTGCTATATATACTTTAATTAACTTAAATAGAACCTGGAAAAGATTAATGCTAGAAGCCTTTTAATAAGTAATAAATAATAATATTCTAAGGAATGAGTACACAGGATAAATTCTTGCAAGATCAAATCTTCACTTATTGTACAGAGTAAAGACTCAGATATAAAAACAATGCATCTGTGGTCGATTATAAGAAATGGTTTTATTTCAACTGGGGTTACCATGTTGTAACTGAGTGAGTTAGAAGGAAAGCGCTACTCTGAGTTCCAATTGACAGTCCTTTATTGCCAGCGACCGAGAGGCAGCTAACGCTCAAAATTCTCTTGGCCCCGAGGAAGGGGCTTGATTTCTTTTTATACCTTGGTTTAGGTAGGGGAGGGGGAACCTAGCTGAAGCAAAATTTTACAGAAGCAGAATGAGCAGGTTAGAGGGACGTGGTTGCAGGCCAGGGCATTTCCAAACAATCACCAAGGGGGTCCAAGGAGAGTTATTCACAATAGCAGGTGTGCTTGCCAAGCAGAATGTAGTTACAAAGTTTATATGGTAGGATAAGCACAGAGTCAGCATGACATAAGCACAGCATCAGTGTGGCCCAGTTATGAACCTGAGGGGGACATGGCAGGGAGGGAGAGGCAAAAATGGAGTTTACAAGTAAGATGGAGTCAGGCTAGCACAAGCTAGGTTATTACAA
>CAUYLG010053040.1:0-91750 GCA_963573385.1 Cacajao melanocephalus
AGTTTAGCTCCTTTCCATATTACCTCCAATTGGCATCTTACCTCCTTTGGCATCTTACCTCCAATTTCTACCTACTTTGGATCACTCTCCATTGCCTTCAAACAGTGTTTTTTTTTTTTTCCAGACAGCCTTGCTCTGTCACCAAAGCTAGAGTACAGTGTCACGATCTCAGCTCACTGCAACCTTTGCCTCCCAGGTTCAAGTGATTCTCAAGCTGGGACTACAGACACACACCACCACACCCAAGTTTTTGTATTTTTAGAAGAGAACAGGATTTTACCATGTTGACCAGGCTGGTCTCAAACTCCTGGTTGCAAGTGATCCTCCCACTTAGGCCTTTCAAAGTGCTGGGATTACAGGTGTGACCCACCATGTCTGGCCCAATTATTATTCTTTTGAGGTTAAGATTCAATTCAGAGATTATGCTTTATATCATCTTAAACAAACAGATCTGCTTTCACCTTAAAATAAAAGGTATTGCTGGCTTAATTTATAATACCATGTTTTCTTCATTTCTATTAGACTTCTTAAATCTGCTTGTTTCTACATGGTTTTTAAAGAAGCATTTGTGATTGGCTTGCTATTTACAGTAGTAAAAGTAAAAATGATTATGTATAAGATAAAACAAAACAATTTAAGTTATTAGGTTGGTACAAAAGTGATTGCAGCTTTAGCCATTATTTTCAATGGCAAAACTGCAATTAGTTTTCCACCAACCTAATAATAAGATTTCTAAAATACTCAAGTTCTATGGTCTACTAGGAAATAGAACATAACTTGCTTAAATCCCACTTTAAGTGCTGCCAGCTGAAGTCTGCTACTCACTGCTAGATCTTCCTGTCAGTATATATATGACAGCTATTATAGTTACTGGACAGCTTGAGAACTTGAATAAAAAGAACAAAGATAAAAATAAATATACCTTTGCTTTGCAAGCAATGAAGTACACAGTCATGTATGTTACAATGTACTTCCATTTCACTTTATCAAAATATATAAATAGGTCCCATAGCTTCCCATACTGGAAAAAATGCCACATTTATATAGACCAGTTTTCTTTCTGGATTTCTATCCATTGCTAGATATAGGTGAATACATGGATATATATGCTAGATAAAAAGACTTTCCAATAGGGAATTACTTTGCTATTGAATCATCATCCTGTAGCTCTTCGCATTGTGATTATTTTATATCTAAAAGAAACCCATTGTCCACAATAAGCCAATTTCCTATTTTTTAAAATTCCTACTTCATGAATTTATTTACTTCATTAAATATCTACCAAGGCATTAGTGATAGAATGAAAGAAAATACACAGTGTCTTTCCTCAAGAAGCTAAGAGTGAAGACTGAGAGAAAGAAGTGTAAACAGGTCATTCTAGTGCAATAATTGATTATTGCACTAGAAAAGTGCTATATTGATCCACATGGAAGCCCATAGGAAGAGTAAGGAATTTAGTTTTTAGCTATCTGGGAGGACTTCTTAAAGGAAGCATTGTCTAAGCTAAGTCTTATAATAAGCTTAAGAAAAATTCCTAAGTGACAATTCCAGCCATTTGATTAGGAAAGATAAAATAATCTGGTAAAACCCAGCACTGGCAAAATTGTGGAAAAAAGGAATTGTCATATACTCTTGGTGAGTATGTGAATGATATTCTATCTATCTTGGAAAGCAATTGGCCAAATTCAATAAATATGAAGATAGGCATACCTTCGACTTGGTAATTCTATTTCTATGTTTATACTCTCATACCTGTGCATGAAGAAAGAGACATGAATAAATGTTTGCATTGGCTTGCGCTGATAATAGTGAAAAATGGAAATAACTGAAATGTCCATTAACAGAATAATGGATAGATATATTATGTTCTATTCACAGAATACTATTCACAATTAAAATAACAAGAACTCAAATATCAACAAAAATAAATTTAAAAATAAAGTTAAATTAGATGAGATACCCTCATCCAAGGGAAAAAAGAAAACAAAACACTAAGTTGAAGAACATAAAAAATACCATTTATATGAAGTATAAGATATAAAATAATTTTATATGGTGTTTATGAATTCATAAGTAGGAATAGCATTACAATATGTCCAGAAATAAAAATAAATAAATAAAAACAAGTAATTACCTCTGGAAAGAGAGTGAGGGAAATGTGATTAGGAAAGATTACACAGGAAATTTCAAATTTAACTACATATATCTTTTTCTTAGAGAAAATAAAAATCTGTAGCAAATATAGAAAAAATAGGAATTCATATTGCTATATGAAAGTAAATAGATGTTAATGATATTATTTCCTATACCTTTCTAGGTGGTAGAAATACTTCACTGAAAAAAAAAAAAAAAGAAAAAGAAACAATTGACCAGAATAGATTTCCCAGGGTGGGGTGAAGTGAATAATAAAAGGTTGGAGAATTTCCCAGAAAAGGAAACAGCACATACACAGGGGGCTGCAGCAAGTGGACACAGTCAGGGTCTGGGCCGCCGTTCTCCCTCAACATCCAGAATATTGTTGTCTACTTATGAGGGAGACCCAGAGGCCAAAGATGAAAAGTAGTTAGATTTGAAATAATTTTTCCTCAGAGTAACCATGATCATTGCTTATATTCAAGCCTAGACAATTTCATATCAGCATTTTCCCCCACCATCGTGCTCTGGTTAGATCACATAATATTTGCTCTTCTCACATCCTCTACCAATTATAACTAAATTGATGCTAGGTAAATACAATTGCTTTAAAAAAAAAAAACCCTAATGTATTTAAAAATTAGACTTTTCTTTACAAAATAATGAGTATGTTTTGATATGACATCATATGGCAATAAATAAAACTACGTAGAATGCTTTGATTAAAATATAGCAAAAGTGAAGTTTAAGAATAGTGCTATGCTCAGTATCTTCTTGGCCGTATAGTTTGTGTGCATTGTGAGAGTTCTCACTGTTACATGGCTGCAGGAGAAGCATGATTCCAGTGAATCTCTGATTCAGCAGCTAGATAAACAATTCTCTTGGAGGACGTGTAAATTTCTTATCCTTAGAACAGCATTTGCTACAAAATTAGAGTCCTCTGGGGCTGTTCTGCTAATCTTGCCTCCAAACTGACTTAGATCTGATGGAGACAAGAAATGAAAAAGTAAATGTTGTGGGTTTGTTTTCAGAAAAATTTATTGATTAGAAAGTGATAATTTAGTCAACTTGATTATATCATGTAGATAAACAGTCCTTGGAGATTTGTGGAATGAAGCATCTTTCTCATCTGAAATCAGTTAAAATTGCCTGGTAGACTAAGTGAATAATTTTCTCCATGATTAGAACAGACAATGAATTCATATATCTTCAGGGCATACTTTCCCTCAATAATACTCCAGTGAATACTCTTTGGAATAATAGGTCATAACAGTTCCTCCAGCTTCAGAGTTAATGAGGTAACACAAATTCCCACACCATCACAATGTGAGATAGGTCATACACAATATGAGACAGGTTCATAGAAGTTCTTTCTCATTTTCCTCTGTAATCACAATAGCTTTCTTAATGAAAAAAAAAATCTGATAAAACTTTGCTAGAATTAAACCTGAATTATTAGGAGAGAATACCGTGACATAAGAGTGTCAAATAAAATAACATTGGTTTTGATAAATTTAATATATTCTTATTATGGGCCAATTAGAATTTGGGATAGAAATATGTGATAATGTCTATCTGTGTAAAGCAAGAAAATAGAAAAGACTGAAGGAATGAAATAGTTAAAGAATGAAAGAGGAAGAAAGAGCTATGGAAAATAAAAAGAAAAGTTTAAAAAAATAAGGGAAAAGAAAAGAAGGAAGAAGGCAAGTTAGGGAGGAAGGAAGTACCAAGAATTTTTTAAAAATGGTCTTATTAACTTTCTCTTAAAACTCAAAAGATAAAAAAAAATTTTATTGTAACCAGTGACACGGAGATATGTAAGGGAAAAAGTATTAGTCTCTCTCACACTTCTATTTTTACCCTTTCCCGTCATGTAAACTAATGACATTAGATTTTGTGTATATCTTTCTACATCCTTCTCTAGGGTAATACAAAAACATGCAGCTTTTTTCTCAGCAGACATAATTTTATAACAATTATCTAAGAACTTTATTCATTTTAGTATAGATGACAGATTAATTTATCAGAAAATATGTAGAATTATATGAGACAATATAGAATTATTTAATTCTACTTGTTATTTTAACATTAAAAACTTCAGAAAGCATACTTGTTTGCTGGAATATTTAAAATCTGATAATTTAAAATAAATGATGAATCTGTAAAATGGAAATACTTGGATAGTGCGTAAAATATTTTAGATTTAGGAACCTTATCACACAAGCAAAGCAAAATACATACCATAATACTTTTCCTGGTATTTCTAATTTTAAACACTAAGACTAGAAACAGTCTAATGGATCAAATCAACCCAGTAAATTTCTCATTTGTTTTTCTCAGATAAACTTTATGATATTCACTAATAATGGATACACATCTTAACACTGCAATTGCACTTTTCCCAAAAGGAAAGAACAATGTATATATCTTATAAGAAATTATTTTCAATGATTTCTGAAGCCCTGATTTATGGAACCTATTTTGGTGTGTTCGATTCAGTTGGCTTTGCACAACTCTCTGTTATACCAACCATTAGTAGCCACGTTCACAAGGTCTTTTGATGAAACAAACAATGATTCTCAAACCTGGGAAACAGGAAGTCTATAAACTATGCAAGATTCTCTTATTGTAACCACTGACACTGAGACCTCAATTATTCATTATCTGTTCAACCTCACCCCTCCAAAGTTTTCATAGAACTAAGTATCCCTTTCTCAATATCTCTCTTTTTTTTCTCTAGTCCAATGAAAGGAAAGGGCAGATGGGATATTGAGGCTCATAAAGACATATTTGTAGTTCAGAGGGCCAAAAGAAAAAAAATAAAAAATCAAAGGATAAAAACAACTAAGCATGTAACTACCAAAGGCCTGGGGGAAGAGGCAGGGAAGCTATTCAGGCTTTCAGGCTTTTAAAATTTGCCCTGATTATATTAGAAAAGGATTATCAAATTTCCTGTCAAACATAACCCCTTTTCTGAATAACTTTAAACCACTGCCTCCGGCTAACATAGAAAGCAAGATTCCAAGTTTGTGTTCATTGAAACCCTTAAGAGAGCCCAAAGCAAAGTTGATTAATGTATTTGATTAAAAAGTCATACTTTTAAAAATAATTGTGCTAAAAAGTGAGTTTAAAAAAGCAATCTTAAGGCCAAATATGTTTTAGAAAATATTTTCTGCACTCTCACTTCGTACAGTAGATCATTTAGAGATCAAGAAATAATTGCATTAAAAATGTTAGAGGAAAAGGACAATTCTGACCCCATGATTAGAAACTAGATATCCTGAGATAATCTCCAAATAATGTCTTCTGTATTACTGCAAAAAACTATTCTCTGTTTACTGGCAAATGCTATCCAAAATTCTTTTTTTGTTAATTAAGAGTTGGATGAAACTTAATTCAACCTTATATTCATAAGCATGTGCTCGGCAACATTTTTAAATAATGAATTCATAGCTTCATTTATGGAATTGTGTGAGGATTAGTGACTATCTTGTCATTTAGCAGTCATTATTAATCGAAGGGCAAAGCATATGAACCTCAGAGAAGACAGGCAAGCTGGTATTCAGAAGCTTTAAATAAAAATGTTCTTTTAAAATATTATACTATATTATGTCTAAAAGATATATTGCATGCTTTATTTTATCCTTAATGTTCAAAAGGCCTCTAAATTTATTTATTTATTTTTTGTATATTAATTGATCATCATAGCCAGAACATGCCAGGTAGACCAGTTTTCCTGTGGAAATGGGCGTTGCATTCCCAGAGCATGGCTATGTGACAGGGAAGACGACTGTGGTGACCAGACAGATGAAATGGCATCCTGTGGTAAGTTGTGAGTGAAACATGTTGTTAGTAGAGATTGTGTCACATAGACTATCCTATCAGTTTACCCCCCTTTAAAAGGCTATTTCTTTATAAATACAGGTAAAAGAAGCAGAGGATATGTTACTTTTTGTTACAAACTTTTGGACCTGAGTGTGCACTTTATGATAACTTCTGATAATTCCTATTCGTGAGGTAGAAACGATATTCTCAGCTAACATTAATGAATGTAAACGATGTAGGTTTTATTAGGAAGTGGTTATGACAAGGTTAACAGGATATTCTCAAATGTTCATTATTAATCTTATATCTATAATGATTAAACTTGTCAAAGAGAATAGTTCACGGAGTAACATTTGAAGTAAGGGAGGAGGACTTGTTTCTTATTGGCATGTATATGTTATCTTCTGGGAACAATAATTGAGACTGAGATTACATCATTGATAAATCATTGTTTTCATTTCTATAGAGTCGTATGATTCTGACTGACTGACAAAATTAGTATTAGTTTCAGATAATATTTTTGTTGATGGGAAAATGCCCACGTTCCACACATTCTCTTAATTTTGAAAATAGTAAAAATTTATTGTCACATGAATTTACAGATTTAATTACTCTCATTTGTACTCTTGCATCGGTATGTTTCATTATCATTTGTCTCAAAAATGTCTAGTTAAACGCAGTAACAGAATGAACCAGGCTTTGTAAGACTTGTGCTTTATTTTCATTATGGCAAAGGATTTTAAAAATTGCTATGGGGGAAACTTTACCCGTAATTTAGACATGCGTAGCATATTTATTGAACTAGAATGCAATTAAGTATACATTTTAATAATTTAGCACTATGTAATACTTTTAATAGTGGAAAAACAAGGTTTCTTAACCCCTCAATTCATTATTATTTTTTTCTTTCTAAATTCCAATAGTTTTCTGGGTACAGGTGGTTTGTGGTTATATGGGTAAGTTCTTTAATGGTGATTTTAAGATTTTAGTGCACTCATCACCTGAGCAGTCTACATTATACTCAATATGTAGTCTTTTATCCTCTACCTCCCTTCCAACTTCCCCCACCAAGTCCCTACAGTCTATTACATCATTCTTATGTCTTTGTGTCCTCATAGCTTAGCTCCCACTTATAAGTGATAACATAACGATGTTTGGTTTTCCAATCCTGAGTTACTTCACTTAATATAAGGGCCTCCACCTCCTCCAAGTTGCTGAAAAGGACATAATTTTATTCCTTTTTATGGCTGAGTAGTATTCCATGGCGTACATGTATAACATTTTCTTTATCCAGTCTTTGGTTGGATGGGCAGTAAGGTTGATTCAATATCTTTTCAATTGCAAATTGTGCTGCCCTAAACATGTGTGTGCATGTGCCTTTTTCATATAATGGCTTCTTTTTCTTTGAGTAGATACCTAGTACTGGGATTGCTGGATTGAATGGTAGTTCTACTTTTAGTTCTTTGAGGAGTCACTATACTGTTTTCCATGGTGTTAAACTCTCAATTTAAATGCCTGTTTTTGGAGGATGCTAACCTAAAGTTTTCTTATGCTAGACTCTGTAAATATTTGAGTATATAACTTCCAAATAAAGTATAGATAAAATAAAAGGTGCTGAGTGACATGGTAAAGAAGATGATAGCAGTGGTATGGAAAGAAAGCACTGCAGAAGGACTCAGTAGACAATAGCATATTTTACATATGTAATGGAATATTTGGAGCCTGATCAATAAAGGTGGTTGAGCAGTGTATTCTCTCTCCTTTCCACTATCCAGACTAATTATGTGGTCCTAAATCTCGCTGAGTCTGCTGCTAAGTTGCTCTATATTTTAGAAAACTTGATTCCTTTTCTGCAGTGAGCATCCTCATGCAGAGAGTACCAGAAAGGTAACGAGCAATCTAATAACATTAATACAGAGAGAGGCCCTGGAATCAGAGTCTCAACTCAGATAAGAAATGCCATAAAAACAATTAGGAAAATAAAGTATGAGTTCATTAAAGAACTTCTATTAGGTCTTTGATCTGATTTTCTTTTCTTTTCTTTTTTTTTTTTTTCTTTTTTAGTAATAGGCCTAGGGAAAGACCTGTTCCTTTTTTCTAATAATAATTTACTTGACTCAAAGGAGGAAAATGCCTAAAATTTTAATAATAATCTAAATAACTATACCAGCAAACTTGTATGTCTTTTATTAGGTGAAGTGAAGAAGGGTTGGAAGGGACACATACTTAAAATATGTGCTGGACACATATTTTTCCATTGAATCTTTTTAATAAGAAATCTATGAGGAACATTTTATGGTCCACATATTACAGATAAGGGAATTGAAACCTAGAGACTTTTAGCAACCTGCTTGAGATCACAAAGCTAATAAATAGCAGGACCAGACTATTAATCAGGCACACTTAAAACGAAAACCCAACCATTTTAGGTTGAATTTGTTTCATGATCCATGCATAGTGTGCAGATTATGCCATTATACTTCTATGACTATCTGATTTAAATGCACATGCACTTATAGTAGGTTTCATTCCTCATTGTACTAGTAAATGTTTTAACCTTTCCTGGTTGGGAGGAACCCTGATGTATTGTTTACCTATTTGTATGCTGTAAACACTCCCACCATAGCCAGTATCAAGTTGCCAACATAATTCTCTGAATGTGGAATTAGGAACAGATATGCAGTAACACACCAGTATGCAGTATTTCCACTATTCGGTTACAACTGACACAAATGACTGGAAGAGCAATGTAGTAAAATTATCAGGAAATTAGAAGTCTCAGGTATGTATTACCTTTGTTTTAAACATTATTTGTTTAGTTGTAAATTTATAAAAATTATTATTTTTAAAAATAATGTCATGTGCTTTATAGCTGGCACATAGAATCAGTGAAAATTTAACAATAGGCTCTCACAGCCCAGGGTGGTGGTTCATGCCTGTAATTCCAGTACTTTGGGAAGCCAAGGTGAGTGCATCACTTGAGACCAGGAGTTCGAGACTAGCTGGGCTAACATGGTAAAACCCTGTCTCTACTAAAAATACAAAAATTAGCCGGTGTGGTGGTACGTACCTGTAATCACAGATACTGGGGAGGCTGAGGTGGGAGGATTGCTTGATCCTGGGAGGCAGAGGTTGCAGTGAGCTGAGATTCAGGCCTCTATCTAAAAAAAAAAATAAATCAATAAATAAGAATAGGCTCTCACAAGTTGGTACAAGAGGCTTGCTGCACACAATTGGATATGAACACATTGTAACAATTTAGCAGCTAGACAGTTTGGTCCTGAAATATAGCCAAATTTTATGGAGTATCAGTAAACTACCGCCATGGGTTAGTCTCAGTACCGTTTTTTCTTAACAACCAAGGAAACATGATTTATCTCAAACATGTTTCTCTCTTCAATAACACACATTTGCCTTTCAGATTGTCATTTAAAATCAAAATTTACATCAGGAGAGAAGCTGACAAAGTCTATTAGGCATAATTTCACTGTTAAAGTTATGTTAAGAGAGAATGGCATAGATCTCTGTAATAGAAGCTATTCTTGCACTGCATACAAAATGACAAGGACTGCAATTTTTTAAAAAGCACTCACCCTATTTGACACTATTCTATAAATAAATAGAGATTCAAGTCATTTCTAGTTTTATTATAAATTTTGTACTGGCCGTATTTTGCTTTTGTCACTGGAATAGACCCAGATTCCCAAAGGTTTCATCCTACCCGAAGATTCTACAATCAGTTTTTTTGTTTTTATACTTCAGCTCCATGAACAATCTCTGTTATGTTTATAGCTACTGTTTCACATTAAAAATAATATTAAAATTTGGATTTGAAAATATGCAAAGCCTATGATTAGAAATGTTTCTGCTGGTAATTAGGAGTTGAAGGTACTGCAACTGAAGGTCAAGATTTCACTGGAATTCACTAGCATCTATTTACAAACCTAATTCATCTTACTTGCATTTGTCTTTACAAGTTAATTTCACATTTTAGGTTGAGATTATTTGTGGGCACACACTTACATTAATTGGGAATGCCCTCTGAGGGTTCAGCTTTAATCTTTAAGCAGTTATTTAACTTTTTAGTAGTCTTCACATGTAGAAAGAAAAGTCTGTAAATTGATGCTGCAAACAAGAGAAGACATATTCAAATTGTGAAGTCTGTGTTGAAAGTGGACCTTGTGTCAAGGAACTGAATGGTCAATTTAATTTCAAGGATAAGACTAACATTGGTTCTCAACTTAAGCTGTCAATAAAAGAATTACCAGGGGAACTTTAAAATCACCTGCCTATACCTCACTCCAGAGTAATTAAATAGAATCTCTAGGAGTGGGACCCAATAATTAGTATTTTTAATGCTTTCCAAATGTGAAATGTGTGCTCAAGTTTGAGAACTCAAGACAATACATCAGAGTCTTTTGAGGAGCTTGTTAAAAAAAAAGATTGCTGGGCCCCATTCCCAGTGTCTTTAATCCAGTCAGTCTCAGGTGGGACCCAAGAATTTACATTTCTGTTAGGTTGGTGCAAAAGTGATTGTGGCTTTTGCCGGTATAGAAAAAAATGCAATTACTGTTGCATCAATCTAATAACAAATTCTCAATTAATGCTAATACTTGTACCATGTGTATTTGGTTTTATCTTCTGTGCACTTATGTGACATAAGAATGTGAATATACGCAAAACTGGTTTAAGATAGGAGCAATTATCCTTACAAATTTCCTTCCCATCTGTATTAGTCTGTTTTCACACTGCTGGTAAAAACATACTAAAGACTGTACAATTTACAAAAGAAAGAGGTTTAATTGAACTTACAGAAGCCCCACAATCGTGGCAGAAGGCAAGGAGGAGCAAGTCATATATTATATGGATGGTAGCAGGCAAAGAGAAAGATTGGGCAGGGAAACTCCCCTTATGATACCTTCAGAACTCATGAGACTTGTTCACCATAATGAGAACAGCATGGGAAAGACCTGCCCCCATGATTCAATTACCTCCACTGGGTCCCTCCCGCAATACGAGGGAATTCAAAATGAGATTTGGGTGGGGACGCAGCCAAACCATATCACCATCTTCAAATTATAACATTAAATATAAGGGCATTTCATGATTAAACATAATGATGTTTCAAACAATGACACGTTTTGTCCCTTAGATAATTCATAGTCAAAAAAGCATAGTTGGTTCATTTTAACAAAGATTGTTATCTTTGGCTTGTTCTGTTTTCCAAGTGTCTCGACATAGCCTACATTTATTATGTTTTAATAAATGTACCTTAAAGTAAGTTGGTAATATCTAATTCATTACAAGACTTCAACTTTGGAAATTACCTAAAGTTTGTTAACAGATTGAAAGATAATTCAGGCCGGGTGGAGTGGTTCATACCTGTAATCCCAGCACTTTGAGAAGCCAAGATGGGCAGATCACTTGAGGTCAGGAATTCAAGACCAACCTGGCCAATGTGGTAAAACCTCATTGCTTCTAAAAACACCAAAAAAATTAGCAGGGTGTTGTGATGTGTGCCTGTAATCCCAGCTACTTAGGAGGCTGAGGCCAGAGAATAGCTTCAACCCGGGAGTTGGAGGTTGCAGTGAGCCGAGATTGTGCCACTGTACTCCAGCCTGGGTGACCAGAGTTATACACAAACTCAAAAAAAAAAAAAAAAAAAAAAAAAAAAGTTCACGGGAGTAGAAATAAAAACTACTGAAGTTTGCAAGATTAATATTACTCAATTTTATGGGTGTTGATCTTTTAAAACCATGTAGATAGTAGGATTTTGTCTCCTGTGCTTGTAATCTTACTTGTAAATGCTCTTATAATCTTTCTTGTTATCTTACAAAATTACAAGATAAGAGAAAAAAGAGAACAGGAGAGGATGGGGTAGGGAGAGGAGGAGAGGTAAAGAGAGGAAAAGAGTAGGCCGGACAGGATGGCCCATGCCTGTAATCTCAGCACTTTGGGAGGCCAATGTACATGGATCACTTGAGCCCAGGAGTTCCAGACCAGCCTGAGCAACATGGTGAGACCCCATCTTTAAAATGCAAAAAATTATCCAGGCGTGGTTGTGGGTGCCTGTAGGCCCAGCTACTTGGGAGGCTGAGGTGGGAAGATCACTTGAACCCAGGAAGTTGAGATTGTGGTGAGCCATGATGCACTACAGGCTGGGGCAACACGAGTGAGACCCTGTCTCGAATGAATGAATGAATGAATGAATGAATGAATAGAGAAAGAAGAGTTTTAGCTATCAAAACAGAATTTTTACACAGTTAAATCAGTAATAAGTTGTATCTAAGATATTTTACACAAGATTATTAGAAAAGCAACATTTCTGATTAAGTATAATTTTTTTTTTATTTTCTAAGAGAAAACCTGCATATGTGTGTAACCATATAATGAGGAGCAGTAATCCAGTGGAATATTGACATGAAATATAATTATTGTCCAGCGCTGCGTTGCCATTCCTTAATAATATCTTGGCAGACACAATGACACTGGTAACTTTTAGTTTTTGTAACTTGTTCTAACCCATTTTGAAACACTAGTATTATATCTTAGTCGAAGCGTTTTCCTCCCTTTGCTGGCTAGACTTGAGGTTCTAGGAATGGAGAGGAAAATACACCTCGCTTTGTTACTCGCTACTTGCCTCTTATCTAGCTTTAGCTCTTCAGGCAAAGAGGAGACATGGAGGAAATGAATAACATATTTTCAAGTAGATCTAGAGGAAACCTTTCTATTGCTCTAAATTTCACAATCCTCTGACACATGAGAAATGCAACTCCCTTGAGAGGCTTCTGTGTGAGATCTTCAGAGAGGTTTGAGTCTCATTCCTCTTTAGAATTCCCTGAACATCCTTTCTCGTTTCTTCTGTCTTCTCCCTTCTTCAGAGTTCCCTGCACATCTAGATTTAGGTCTCTTTTATTCCCCAAACCTCCTCATTCCCACCACAAGAGATGTATCTCAAAGCCTTAAGTCGCTGGAATTCCCTTACTTGGTGAGCTTCCCTTTTGGTTGCATTACTGATGTGACAAGGAAAGGTTTATCATCTTTTGCTAGGTCCATTTTTTTTTTTCTTTCCCAAATATTGTGAGCAGGCTGCTCTCCTAATGAACCATGTCTTGGGCCTGCAATCACTCTCCAGTTCTTTGTTCTCTGGATGCAGGTAAAAGGGTCAGATACTTGCAGAAAAACATCTCATCAATTCTGCCTTCTTAGGTACCCACACAATTTCATAAATGATTCTCATGATGTTTCTCCTTTTCTTGCATTCGTGGATCTCTCCATAAGCTGGTCCACTGGTCTCACCAGAAGGTTGACTTGTACAGTACTTTCCTATTATATGGAATGATTCCAAATATTGGTTTCTCTCTGCAAAAAGTGGAGATACTTGGTGTCTCCTCACCCTTAGTATTGGATCTAAGGGAGCCAGGGCCAAGGTGAAAGAAAGAATTTCACTATTACATGATTTTGTTTTTAACTCAGTCTTTTTTTTTCTCTGTCTCTCTTCTTTTCCTTCTTCCTTTCTCCCTTCTAATCTCCTGTTAAAGCAGGTTTGTACACACCCAGTAGTACAAACATATACACATTTATTCAATACATAGATATTTAGAAAGAATAAGATAAGTTAATTTAGTTCTCACATTATAAGTAAGGAGAACGAAGCACTGAAAATTGTGTGCAAAGTTGCAGAACGTGTTAGTAGATTTCAGTTGGATGTCAGTTCCATTCACTCCTAGTTGTCTGTTCTCACAGAATTAGAGACTTTTGTAGTTGACTAAAATGCTTTGTAACTTAATCTCTTACCCAATATAGAAATTCCTCTAAAACTGGTCCCAGAAGTACTTACCTAGTCATTGTTTAAATTATTTTTGGAAACAAAGAACTCAACATTTCAGAGGGTAATTAATTCTACCGTTGGGCAGTATTCAATTGTCAGAATATTATTTCTTCATGGGGCTAAGATCTGCCTTCCTAAAGATTATATGCACTGATACTTGGTCTGTCGTCTGAAGCTACATAGAATCAATAACTTTGCTCACAGTCTGGCTAGTAAGATAACTAATGACATCATCATGTCCAACCAACTCTTCTCTTTTACAGGTTAAACACATCACTTCCTTCAACATTTTCTTGCATGACCATGTTTGTGGGGGCTTTTCTTGGCAATTGCCTTGCTACTCATTCACTTGAATTTTAATAATCTTATTAAAATTAGTGGCCTAAAATGAGAGACTGATATTCAATTTGTATAGAATTTCAGATATGCGAGATGAAAAATTTCTGGAAATCTGCTGCAGAAGTATATGAATATAGTTAATGTTACTGAACTACATACTTAAAATGGTTAAGATGGAAATTTTGTGTTATATATTTTTACCACAATTTTTAAAATGTAAAATGTTCATGTTGTAGAAATTTGGTATTTTTACAAAAGATCATAGTGGAATTTTTACCTTTAGTGGAATTTAGCTTCTAGGTTTCTCTTAGTCTTGGATGACAGCCTTATCGTGTAACTGACATGTTGAGTTCTCAGTCAATTAACATGCCTAAGCTTTTCTTATAAACCAGTTTGCTTTTTAGGGATATTTCCAAGGTTTACATTTCAAAAGTTCTCTTAAGTTTTATTTTGATAGTCTTTGGATTCTCCTTTATCCACACATTTCAAAATATGTACATTGGTGAGGTCCTCTATGCCCCACCATTCTCCTACAATTCTTAACTTTTTTGCAATTTTGCAGTTTTGAATTCATTCATCCATCATGGTAATGATGTCTTCTAGTTTTGTATAATTCAAAAATTGGATAAACATTACTTTTAAGGCTTTAACCAAATCATAATAACAAAGGCATGAACTTTTTGGAGAGCAATTAAAAACATTCGTCTGGGAAAAACTGATGTAATAATTAGAATTTTGTAGATACAGTTATGAGTCAATTACTCATTTATCTAAATTTGCTATTATATTGTATGTATGATATTTTCATTTATTGTGAAAGAATTTCTCAAAAGATGTTGCTAAAAATTCAAGAATACTACATTTAGTGATATATATAATCGTGATAAATATAAATTATATATATTATAGATATAATATGTATTATATAAATTATATATAATGAAAATGCCCTAAATATATGTTATATATGTCAATATTATATGTATTTACATATATGTATTATATATGTAAGTATATATATATATACACTCATGAAACTACAT
Source organism: Cacajao melanocephalus (assembly GCA_963573385.1). Taxonomy (NCBI): domain Eukaryota; kingdom Metazoa; phylum Chordata; class Mammalia; order Primates; family Pitheciidae; genus Cacajao; species Cacajao melanocephalus. The sequence goes on from CAUYLG010053040.1 coordinate 15,172, forward strand.
CAGCAAAAAATTTATTCTGACATACTTTATTTCATTCATGATCGAATGGTCAAATGGTAGCATTATAAATACTTACAAACTATGTTTTAACAAGTTTATCTTATAATTATTGTCAAAAACTTACATAAACTTCACCTGTCTATAGTTTCTAAATTTTCTCTCAGTTTCAGAGTCATGATCAAATATTGTAATTATAAACACTGACAAATGATTGTTTTAGCAAGCCTATCTTAGAATTTTTGTCAGAAACTTATATAAACTTTATAATTTTTAAGTTTTCTCTCAGTTTTAGAGTTGGTACAATATTACTTGCCTTTTTTCCAATTTTTCTTCATGTTTCCTATCTCCCATTAATTCCAAAATTACTGTCAATTCTCTGAGAACATCAAAGATACTTGATGTTTTATTACTTGTTTGATAATTTGTCTCCATGGAAAGATAAACTCACTTTTTAGCAATCAGGTGCTCTATTTTTCTCTATTCTCTGGTTTGGAGTTTTAATTTTCTCTCAAACCTATTTGCTATCTACTTTCCAGTCTGACAATAGTTATTTTTATTTAAAAGAAAGATGCTGAGGAAACGGAGAAGCTCTTTTTTTTCTTTTTTTTTTGCCTATGTCCTGTAGATTTATTCTTTGTATATTACTTCTAAATTAAAAATTGTTCTGTTTATTTCCTTATTTCATACGTTTATATTTTAGCTTGCTTAATTTTTAATTTAGAAGTGGTATGTGAGCTTCCACTAAGTTGTCTTCTTGTTATTCTTACACGCATGAGGCATTATTTTGCTTCTTTCTTTGGTAACAGTTCCCTGTTTTGTAAATACCTAACTAATAAAGCCCAGTGTGCAGAAAAGTGGGAGATTAAGCAAACCCTGGAGGGATATTTTCAAAGCAATAGGCAGAAATTATTAAAAATGGCTTTTAGTTTCTTGTTCTAATTCAGCATTTCCCCAATTACTTGCTTGAGGATATGAGTCACTTGCAGTGCTTGTTGCTGATAAAGATTTCCAGGCTCCTATCTGCCTACCTCAAAATTTTCAATCAGTAGGTCTTAGATGGAGTCCAGGAATCTGTATTTTGAGAAAAATTATCTCATGTGATTCTTATCTTAAAAGAATATCAGAGAATTTAAACTGTGGTGTTAGCATTTTCTACCAATTAGAATTTATTAAGACTACCACAACAAATTAGTACAAAAGTGATGCTTAAAACAGCAAATTTATTCTTGCACAGTTCTGGAGACAAAAAGTCCAAAATCAAGGTGTCAACAGGGCTTCCTGCAAAGACTCTAGGAAAAACTCCTTTCAACTTTTGGTGGCTATTGGCATTTCTTGGCTTAGGGCAGCATAACTTCAACCTCTGCCTCCATCTTCATGTGACCTTCTTCCTCGTGTCTCTGTCATAGCCTTATCTCCCTTCTCTTGTAAAGACACTGGTTATTTAAGGCCTACCTTTAATCCAGGATGATATCATATTGAGATCCTTAACTTTATATCTGCAAAGACTATTTCTTTTTTCTTTTGAAAGATGTAAGTCAAGGTTATTGGCACAAAAATATCATAATTGTTTCAGTAAGCAAACAATTCAGAGGTCGGGCATGGTAGCTTATGTCTGTAATCTAAGCACTTTGGGAGACCAAGATTGGCGGATGACTTGAGCCGAGGAGTTCGAGGCCAGCCTGGGCAACAAGGTGAAACTCTGTCTCTAAAAAAATATTTTTTTAATTAGCTAGGCATAGTGATACATGGCTGTAATCCCAGCTACTAGGGAGGGTGAGATGGGAGTATCACTTGATCCCCAGGATCACTTGACTCCAGGCTGCAGTGAGCCAGGAGTGTGCCATTACACTTCAGCTTGGGCAACAGAGCAAGACCCTCTCAAAAAAAAAAAAAAAAGGAAAAAAATTAAAAACAATTTAGAAAATAGTGTGCATAAAATTTTATATAACTATTATTTACATTCATAGATACTCTAAATTATGCTCACCAAAATATCTATAATGCTGAATTTCCACTGAATTTGACTTTCTTCTTTGAGATTTTCTGTATTATTTTGCTCATCCTCCATGTGTACATATTGTTTTTTAAGTACAAAAAAAGAGGGTATTTTAACCTTAAACTAACAAAAAGCAAAATCTTCTGTAGATCTGTGCATAGTTACAATGACAAAGCAGAGCCACAAGAAGTACTTAGGTATTTGCAAAGACCCTGTTTCTAAATAAAGTCACATCCACAGGTCCTGGGGGTTAGAATTTGATGTATCTTTTTGATACCTAACAATTCCACCTACTATCCCTGGGGAACTTTAATATGTCCTGATTGCCAATTGAATTATAATGGAGGCTCAGGCATGGGTAATTTTTAAAAACTGTTCACATGATTCTCATGTGCAGCCCTATCCTGACGGTTATTGGGTCTCTGCCACTGAGTTGAACGTCTTTCAATATCTCTCGAATATATCCCTCCAAACCTCAGTTGTTCCCCATCCCCACCCCAAGATAGAGTCTTGATCTGTCACTCAGGCTCGAGTGCAGTGGCACAATCTCAGCTCACTGAGGTATCCGCCTCCTGGGTTCAAGCAATTCTCCTGCTTCAGCCTGCTGATTAACTGTAATTACAAGCATGCACCACCACGCCTGGCTAACTTTTGTATTTTTAGTAGAGAGGAGGTTTCACCATGTTGACCTGGCTGGTCTTAAACTCCGACTCTAGGTGATCTGCCTGCCTCGGCATCCCAAAGTGCCGGGATTACAGGTACACGCCACCACGTCCAGCCTGCTTTTGCTTTTCTAGCTTGTTTTTTTCAAGTAATTCAGCAGATTATTTCTGGTAGGAAGGAGCTAACTGGAGCTGCCTCACCAGTTACTGGGCAATGGTGATATTGACTGTCTTTATGATGCTGACAGATATTTAGTTCTTTCAATTTCTATCAAGAGTAGACATGAATTATTTACAGACTTCAGCAGCATTAATATCTCATTGGTTAAAATAATACACACACACACATAAAAATACACATGCACATGCACACACACATAAAAATCAGGGTCAAAGGAGATAATTATGTAAAAATCTAGATTGTGTATGGCACATAGTGGTCACTGAATAAAAGTTTGTATACTTATCTTCTTTTTGTTTTTCTTTCTTCTTTCTTTTTCCTTCCAAATACTCTTCCATTCTCAAGTGGGAATATATGTATTGTTTCCAGTTGGAGTGAGAGTTGGCTCAATTGAAATTATTTCAGAAAACAGTAATGTTTTTGAAATACTTAATTGGTTAATATTAAATTTCTTATTTAGAAAGATGTTAGATCGAAGTCCTATATTGATCCAGCAAACATTTCTTTTATACCAAATTGGTATTTTAAAAACAGAAGCTATATGCATGTTTGCCTAAGATGTAACCAATATGTCAGTAAATAATTTCTGTCACTGTAATATTTTTTCATTGGTGTCAAAATGTTTCTTTACAGCAGATGTAAGGTCTAAACCTACCTCTGTATTTCCCTGCAGCATTTTTTTAAAGGGTCCAATGTGCCTACAATGGCTGCACAGTGTCAGACATGAGCTACAATTTGCTGTGGAGCCATAGCAGAATTTCTGTCTCTCGTTCCTTTCAGTCATTGGCAATATGACCACATCTAACTACCAAAAAACAAAACAAAATGAAACGAATAGCAAAACAAAAAACCTTTCCACTGCTACACATCTTACTGTGCTTCTTAAGGTTTGCACACATGGTGTAAACCTTGCGTAGTTTGATATGCCACACAGTAGAGAAGATGGCTGTATTTGAATCGGTTGCGGATCATTGCTTTGATGGAATCTTTTCTAGAATTGGAGCAAACCTGAGGTGAATGAAGTCAGGACCCTCTGTACCCTGCCAGGAAGGCATTCGTGGTGTAACTTCTGTGAGTTGTCTGGAGCCAGCCTCTTCTTCAGAGAAGAAGCTACAAAACACTGTAGCTTAAACACTGTAGGGTTTAAAGTTTTAAAACACTATAAAACACTAAAAACTTCTAAAGTTTGAAAACACTCTAATGTTTTATTGATGTGTTCTCTAAATATTTTTTATAATATTATTTTCTTATAAGATGAGTCTGTGTTAGACCAATTCTGGTGTTTTTAGCCTCTGTGTTCTAGATGCTGGGTCTCAGGAGAAGAAAAAAAAACCAAAGTTTCTGTTCTCAGAGGTTGGGGGTAGTCGTCATGGTGTGCAAAACCTCAATAAGGATGTGACACTTCCACCTGATGTGCTTATATGTGAATTTTCTGAAGATTGCTACATTCTTTTAAATGAATAATGTATATGATTCCTTTGCTTTTGTATATATAAATTCTTATATATAGGTATGCAGTCCTTATAGGTTCTGAAACTCTAGGTTCAGGTCATGCCCATTCTCTATTTCTATTACTATTTTTAAAACAATAATGTAGATATATTTAGCTAAAAAAGTCATAACACATAGGTGCTTACAATAAAATATAGTAGTAATTCTACCTCATCTATTGTGCTATTACCTGTGGCAAGTATTTTTAATTCTTAGCTAAGTTTCCTGGTTATTACCTCTACTTTTTTATAAAGTAATATGTCATGATTTTTTAAAATTATACTCATCTCTTGACTATCTGTTGACTAGAACATATTTAAGTTAACATTTTGAAAGTTTTAAAATATAAGTAAAGAAATGTACTATACAACCTTATGGAAAATATTATATTCTGATAACAATAATATAAGCATGCTTACCTCATGGTATAATTAAAAATCGTGACACTATATTGAGAAAATGGGGGAAAAATTGTGTGGAGTACTAAAAGTAAAATTTCTCATTTTTAATAAAGACAGGAAGTGATATATAACTAACAAAAATTATGAAAATATTGCTTGTAAGTATTTTGGTAACTATTTCTTTTAAAATATTTGTGTGTGGAAGAATATGTGTCAATCATTTAAGTTTTCCTTGTGTTCAAATAAAGGATGATTTTGATTTTTTTTAATTGTGGTAGGAGAAAAAGTCTGTAATATTTTTTCTTTGGAAGCAATTGGGACTGCTTTGTAGCCTACAAAATGATTGCTTTTATAGAATTCCTTTGTGAATACAAGAAGAATGTATATATTTGATAGCAGTAAATTTCTTTTGAAATAGGAAGATAGATTGATGGATTGATAGGTGGTACTGATCAAGCCTATTAATTTTGTTGTTACTATCCTTTATATCCTTATTGATATTTTGCCTGCCTAAGGATAATGTAAAAATGTAAAGGCAATTTTCCTGAAATGTGTTTTCTTGTTTATATGTAAATTGGCAAGCATAAAATCTATCTCGTAGTGTTGTCATGAGGATTAAATAGAAAACACAAAACCACCAAATACAGCGTTTGTGTAGGTAATTGTATCATTCTCCTTTTGGTTAGTTAGTAGTACTACTCCTTTGTTCTTTAATTCCATTAATAGGCTAACATCAGACTGACCTTATTCTGTAAAATCATTTAAAATATTGGTTTACAAGTCATGTAATTTTGCATTAAAGAATTTACAATGATTTGCAATTCTGAATCTCGCTAAAACTTTTAAATAGATTTTTGAATATTGGTGATAGTATCAGATGTGTATAATTTCATATATAATATATAATCATATATTGGAGTTCAGTAAAATATTTAGGCATCTTACTTTTAGAGGTGAGTGCTCACAAATAAGGACAAAGTACCTATAACTATAAATGTACACTGATAAACATGTGTGAGCTATCATGCATGACTAGGTTTAGTAATGCTGCCTTGCCCCTGGATTTAACCCCTATAATTCTCATGGGTCCCCTTTCATTGAGTGCATGCTTCTTTTTTTAATGTTCTTTCTGTTTAGTGATTTTTGTGTTTTCTGTGTCAGGAAACATTTTTAAAATGTGCTAGTTTTAGTGACATCTAACACAGCACACTTAATGGCACTGATTTCTCATTTGCAATCAGGGTCTGGCAATGTGAAGCTCACTGATGATTTGATCTCTTGGGAACTTTTATGTTATTTTTTTACCTATTGGGAAAAAGCTCTATAACTGGAAAAAGCAAGAGTGAGTTCTTAGAAATCATTTATATTCATATCTTGATTCAGTATTACTATAATAACCAACGCTGTGTATTTTGAGTAATTTCGAAGTTAAGTCGGATCCATTTGAAGTGTCATTGGCTTCTCATTCCCTGGGTGATTTGCTTTCCTTTTATAAAAAAGAAAAAGCAATTGCCTGGGTAGCCTAAGCATAGTCAAGATATCAAAAGTATAAGTGGACATCAGTCACAGAGCTAGGAACAGGGAATCTCAAGGTGTATTATTTTCACTGAAAAGTCTCTCTCTATATATAAGCAAATTGATTAAAACTTACTCATTTTATTAATAGGCTAGTTTTTGGTTTGTTTGTTTTGAGACAGAGTTTCACTCTTGTTGCCTAGGCTGGAGTGCAGTAGTGCAACCTTGACTCACCACAACCTCCACCTCCTGGATTCAAGCCATTCTCCTACCTCAGCCTCCCGAGTAGCTGGGATTACAGACACCCGCCACCATGCCCAGCTAATTTTTGTATTTTTAGTAGAGACAGGGTTTCACCATGTTGTTCAGGCTGATCTTGAACTCCTGACCTCGTGATCTGCCCACCTCGGCCTCCTAAAGTACTGGGATTACAGGCATGAGCCACTGCACTCCCGGCCAGGCTATTTTAAAAGTAGCAAAAATGAAACTGAAAGAGAAGTATCCCAGGTAACCTCACTACTACTTCAGGGCTCTGATGTGTCCATTCCTTGTGCTTATATACTGCTATAGTGAATAACTGCAGTCTATGAATTAGAATGAGAGAAAAACAATGAAATGTCACATAACATAATGTTGCATTTTAAAAATTTCTGTAATTTAAAAAAGTTGTCACTATGAAATATAATTTGTCTTACTCCTTTTCTCTTGGAAGTTGTAGTGTTGTAAGCACATTGAAAAAAAGACTGAAATTTTCTGAAATAAAGTCTTAAAATATAGAGAAAAATTAATTTGCCTGAGACCACATATATTTTGAGTTTTAATCTAAATTATAAATAAATTAATCGTTGGTGATTTTTATCTGTCACATTTTATTCAACATTTCTAAGTAATTAAAGTTATTACATTCTTAATTATTGCATGGGATAAAAAAATCTAAATTCATTGTTTAATTATTAACTTTAGGATTAAATTAAGCATAAATAACTTTAGGATTAATTAAACAAATTAAACTAAACATTTTAGTAGTAATTATTTTAATTTTCAGGGAGAATTATCATTGTTAGATATGAGTTTATTCTTTGAACTGGAAGATTTTTCTGTTGTCCTAAAATATATTAAAAAACAGAAAATACAACTTTAATCTCCTATTCAGTTTCTCAGTCAACTAGTTTCTTCCTATAAATATTTATGTGTGTATGTTCAACTTTTTCCCTCTTATAAAAAGATTACCACCAATATAACTCTCTTTTAATCCTGTATCTCTCATTAGCAATCACATTAATTCTTACATTGTTCACATTCAGATTTCTTGGGAAAGTTGCATAAAACTTTATGTATTCATCTTCCACTCAGTCTACTAAGACTGGAAATTTATTTTCCTCTTAACCGCTCCACCAAAACTGTCTTTGACAAGCTCAATAGACTTAACAACAACAACAAATAATTGGGGGGATGGGGGCTAGGAGAGAGATAGCATTAGGAGAAATACCTAATGTAGATGGGTCCAACAAACCACCATGGCACAGGTATACCTGTATAACAAACCTGCATGTTCTCGTATGTATCCCAGAACTTAAAGTGTATATATATATACAAAATCTTAGTAGCACACTTTAGTTTGTATATACTTATTGGAGCAGCCCTTAACCCTGCTGTCTTCTTCTTCAGACCCTTCTCTTGCCTTCAGAGACCGATATTGCTTGATTTCTCTCTTATATTTTTCTGGTTCTTCTGTCTCTATCTAACCCTTATATATACGTTCACTATTTTCTTTGAGAGTGTGGATAAATTATTTTCTAAAATGTTCTCACTGCTTTTTATTTTCTTAGTGGGGGTGATGGGTAAAATTTTTACTCCAGGTTCAACATTTAAATTTTTCACAGGTTAATTCAGGTTTTATACGTTTGTTCTTGCAATTCTGATGTTTCACTACAGTGTTTCTATATGTGAATTTCTTTTTACTTATTTCAAAATAGATTTTGCTTCCTGAATCTAAAGTCATGTCTCCTTAAATTCTGGGACATTGTAAGAAATTATCTCTTTAAATACTGCTTGCTCTCTTCATTTTCTCTTCTCCCTGTTTTTGCAACAATTAGTTTGTTAAATTCTATCCTTCATGATCTATCTTTATATTATTCTTAAACTGAGCTGCAACCATGGCAATTTCTTCATATCTTCCAGTTTAGAAATTCTCTCTTCAAGTGTACTAATTTGTAATTTAACTTGTCCATGTGGTTTTTAATTCCAAGACTATGGTTTTCATTTCTGAATATCCTCTTTGGTTGCTTTTCAAACTTGCCTATTTTTTCTGAGTGTGTCTTTTTACATGGTTTTTATTTTTGCCCTTATCTTTTAAATATATTTTGACTTACGTATTTTATAATGCCTATCAGATTTTAATCTATAGCCTCTACAGATATAGATTTTTTAATATATATCTAAAGATATTTCGGGTCTAATCTTGTTGTTTGTTAGGTCTGCTGAATTTCACTCACCAGATTTTAATCGTTGTTTTTTTTTTTTTCTTTCTAATTCTTCTTTTTTTTTTTTTTAGGTTAGATTTTTTTGTCCCTTGTTGAAATTTTACGAAGACTTTCTTGGGGTGATATCTTCCTTGAGCACCCTGTCACACCTCTTAAATATTATTACATGATCTGGATTAATTTTTACCTGAATTTTTCAACTTGGGATTTCTGAATTACAGAAAGTAGAACTTGTGATTGATTATAGCTTTGTGATTATACATCGTCAAGTGGACTTTTTTCCCCACTCACAGTCTAGGCTGAGATATCTCTTTTTACTAGGAGGAGATATTATCTAATTCACCCTTGTACTTAGAGTTTAGACTTTGAGGGTCCTAGCTTATGTTGGCATCTTTTGTAGAAATAGAGAATTATCTCCTGTCCCAGGTTGACATTAAAACCCAGGCATCTAGATAGATTACAGAACCAGCTTTCTTTTATTGCCTTTGGAGGCAAAATTACACATGCACATACACAGACAACGTTATTTATTGTTCATTCACAATTCTAGTTTTTAGCACCCCTTTTATTCCTAGACTCTGAAAATTTTTATTTGTACACATGCACCTATATATTGAAATATTTGGTTGTTATTTTATGTGACATTCCCGATTGTCTGTCATATTGCCAGAAATATTCAATATTTTGTCCTAGCACTTTTTTCAGTCTCATTCTATATACACTTCTTAGGTGTTCCCTTTGCCTTTCTAATACTTTGTCATTTAAATAGCGATCATTTCTAAGTCTGTCTTGCAAGCCTGTTTCACCATTTCTATCTGATACCCTATTGTAACCATTCTGAAATTCTTTCATTTTCTCAAACATTTTATATACTCTCACTTCTGGGCCTTCATGAATCTGACTCTTTCTTTGGAACATTGTAAAAGCACTCCTTTCCCTCTTGTTCACATGTTTTAACTCAAACATATTATTCATATCAGTTTTTATAGCTCTTCCTCTGGGATGTAATACATAAACACCTGAGATTAGTTTGGCCACTTCTGCTGTATACTGTAATAACACATTACACTGCCTATAAAATAACATTTATGGAATATTTATTAAAATCACTTTATTGTATTCCAGATGTCTTCCCTAGTAGATTGTAAGCACTCTGAAAAATGATAATATTTAATTTTGCATTCCCAAAGCCTAGCACTCTTTCATTCATTCACTCATTCATCCACTCTAGGTAATGTATTTCTAAGGCCTAGAACTCTATCTGATATAAAGTTCTCAGTTAAATACCCTGAACCAATAAAACTTTAGAGCAATTTTTTCTTCCATTTTGCAAATCACAGACCTCTGTTCAGAGATGTTAGGTAACTATCCAATATCACACATTAATTGGTGACATAGCCAGGATTCGAGCCCATGTTTACCTACCGGCAAAGCCTATGTTTTTTGTGTGTAGCATTATACATGGTATATAAAATGAGATTTTTATGTGACAGCAATGAAAAAGTGGTTAAATGATGACAATATATAGTACACTACTCTCATGTAATCTTCTCCAAAATGCATTTACTCTATTGGATCATTTGAAGTGTGTCCCATATAGGTACTAACTTTTGGAAGCCACAACTATTGTCAATATCTAGAAATGTAATTTATTTTCTCAGTGAATCTAGTCCTATAATATGTGCAATTTTTAAAAGCATCGCTTTTCTGCTGGGCACTGTGGCTCATGCCTGTAATCCCAGCACTTTGGGAAGCCAAAGCAGGCAGATAACAAGGTCAGGAGTTCAAGATCAGCCTGACCAACATGGTGAAACCCCGTTTCTACTAAAAATACAAAAATTAGCCAGGCTGGTGGTGGGCACCTGTAATCCCAACTAGTCAGGAGGCTGAGGCAAGAGAATTGCTTAAACCTGGAAGGTGGAGGTTGCAGTAAGCCAAGATTGCACCACTGCACTCCAGCCTGGGCAACAGAGCAAGACTCAGTCTCAAAAAAAAAAAAAAGGTAAGCCACCGCTTTTTATAACAATATTTAATTATATACCTTAGAGGAGGTAAAAATTAGAATTGGAGTTTAAATCTTAGACGTAAACTACAGAATGAAGAATTAAATTTTTAATTATTTCCCAAATCTTTCTAAGCTATAAATATTCTTTTTAAAGTGTTAGTATAATCAGCATGGTATAGTAAAAAAAAAAAAATTGTATTTTGGCATCAATCTGAGCGTTGTATCAAATTTTACTGCCTCTTGCTATTTATGTGATATGGCCTTAGGCAAGTTATACTATTTTCTTCTGCAAATTGGTGTTAGGGATAACAATGGCAGGAATATTGTAAAGAGTATTGGTAATACATATGCAGCTAGCCTAGTATCATATATTCACTAAATAATAGGTAATGTGATTATTATTGTCTCTTTCAAGTGAAGATAACACTTTCCTAACCCTGGACTCCTACGATATTCTTATCTTGTCATTAATTTTAACTTCAATCTTCTATGTACTTTCCACTTTGTAAAGGTTAAATTTGTCTATATAGAACATGTGTTACATGATCTCAAACAAACCTATGACAACAGCGTTTTGAGACTTCATTAACAAATTACTTTAAAATATTATTTTGGGGGCAAAGAGGAGGAATAAGTAGGAAAATTCCTAGGTTAGAGACAGGAAAGAAGCCTAAATTTGATTTAAAATCTACCTCCCTGGGGAACATTCCTCTATGCTTTGTATACTAGATAAATATAAGTACCGTACCAATCATGATTACCCTTGAGAGAAAGACAATTGTAGCCATTTACATAATAGCTTACACATAATCTGACAATAAATTTTAAGTGAAACATATAATAGGTAAATTGAGCATACTACCTGTAATAATAGATTTTTAACAGTCCATTAATCCATATTAAATATTCTATGAGTTTGAAGTATCTACTGAGATAAAATATAGTTTTCTTTTCCTCTCTATAATAGTAACACGATGAAATATAAGCCAATTTGGTTCATAATTTTTCTCTTTTTCAGAGTTAATCAGGTAATTCTTGCAAGTGTCCCACAATTTGTATCTAAAGTCAAAGAATTTTAATGCAAAATCAAGAAAGAAAAAATTGTGTGTAATATTTAAACCTTTGTCAAATATAGGAATTCATAATGACATTTTAACAGAGTGAATATCCAGAACTAAACTGATATATTCAGATGCTATTTTCAACTTTTAAATTAATGCTAATATGAAAGAACAGAAAAAATGTTAAATTTAAGAGGTTTTTAAAGCACAATAATAAATTATTATGATTTATTATAATGCTGTGATAACCCCAGGAGTTATTCAAGTGGTGAACCTTACTTTTTGCTCCATTAAATGTTTTCAGGGTATCATGCATTTCTGGATGACATCTCTTCTGACTTCTTCATCTCTAGGACTTATAGGACCCAAGAAATAAGAGTATAAACCAGAAGTTCGAAACCAGACAGGCTGAGTGATTTACTTATTCACACTATTTCGAGAATGAAACATTAATAACTTTACTCCTGTACATGTCTCTTTTCAAATACTAACTTTATTCTCTTTAGTGATTTGCATTCAGCCTTATTCTAGTTCCCATTGTTTTTCTCTACAGTAGTTTTTCTCCATAAGCTAAGTCAGACTATGAGGTTGATCAGAGACGATGTAACTAGCATTTTAAAAATTAATCATATATGATATATAATTGTTTAAGCACATGTGTACATACTATGTGTTTATGTATATTTTATTCAATGTGGGCAGAAGGTGAATGTCTCTCATTTTCTTAGAGGTTGATGTACTGGATATTAGATTTTAAAATTTAGTCTGATAATTTTTTTATCTATTGAGAACTAATTTTCACTTTATTGTTTACTGTTTTTTAGTATTAAAATCTAAGAGTTGAAAATAATTTTAAAATTTACATGGAGAATTTCCCAACTAATAAAGTATCATCAAGTGTCAAAAGTTTTCAGATGCTTAGGATGATTTATTTTTTCTTAGCAAAACTTAGAATATAGATTAATATGCTTCAAAGTTCATATAAGAGAGATAAAAAATTTGAATTAACTTATTATAGAGCCAAAAAAGATGTAATGTTATGTTTAAAGATTAGATCTCATCATATTTGAGTCTGTATTTTATCGTTTACTCATTTGAACCAAAACTTGAATTGATCCTTTGTTTAAAGCCCAATTCTTGTCTATATTACGTCTTCTACACTATACTATATACACTAAACAGTTGACTATCTAAGGAAAAACGCATATTTTGGACAACTTTTGTGTTGATTCTTGAAATATAAACATATGTCTTCACTATCTCATTAGGTAATAAAAGAAACTTCCTTAGAACTATTGATTAAATTATGTCTTTAGGCATTTTCACTTTTCTTTCTAGTACTTTCCCTTATGTGACAGAATATTTGTTGGGTTTCTGCAGGATAGCTTTTGATATAAATCTTTGCCTCCTTTCACATTTAGGCTAACCATACAATGCCATGAGAGCCTAATCACATTTAGGCTTTCATGGCATTGTATGGTTTTTAAAAACTTAAATTTATCTTAAAATTCATATTTTAAGATGTAACTTTGGTAATCATGAAACTTAATACAAATTTGATAAGTTTTAGAATAATTTTCATTCAAATTAGATAAATGTACTTAGATGTAAGCTTGCACAAGTAAATTGCTTTTTAAAAAGTAAAGAAATGGGTATTCAAGAAAGTCAAAATCCATCAGATCTGGTATAAATCTTATATAAATAACATAAAGTTTCCCTTTATGTTATTTGTGAAGAAGCATCTATTTCATCACTGGACAAGTTACCAATGTAAAAGATGAGCTACCAGCTGAAGACCATTCTGGCTATCTCTGCTGGTGTCCTTGGCTGACTCTCTTTTCCCAGCTCTGCTATATGTTAGAGAGAGTCCTTGCATGCCCAAAGTTGATTTGTTGTTTTACCACTTTAAGAATGGAGGTGATTATTCTAGCCTCTAATTTTAATTTCAGGCATTACTTTTAGGATACTACAAAAAGATAAGCCTTTACACTGCCAGGCAAAATTAATTTGTTCCTTTTTTTACTATTAATTCTAACTACTTGTAATTTGCCAGGAACTGTACTAATAGAAACTTTTAACTAAAAAAATCATAGCTTTTATTGTAAAAATACAAACCATTCTAGAGGAGTTACAGTAATATCACTTGAAATTCTAATTTCCTGAAGATACTATCACCAATGCGTTTCATTGGTTAAAGTACTGAGAAAATACTTAGTGACCTAATTTTTTATGTAATTAACTACCTGGAGTACTATGTGAAGTCCTCAACTCTTAGTAGGAAATTATCAGGAATACACCTAAAAATGTGTGACAGAAATGACTAGGTAAACCTTGGTACAATCTGCCCTATTAAAATAAATAAAAAGTTGATAGTGTTATATAATTTAAAAATAAGATTTTAAAAAAATTTTGAAATGATAGAAATTTTCCACATTGTTCATTTAAATGTCCTGACTCTTGTCTACAGTACATCTTCTACACTGCAGTACATCCATTAAACAGTTATTATCTATCTAAGGAAAAAAGCGTATTTTGGACAACTTCTGTGTTGATTCTTGAAACATAAACATTAAGTTCTCGCTATCTTGTTAGGTAACAAACAGAATAAACTTATGAAGGAATGGCTGATATGGACAAAATCTTGTTAACTGAATCCTAAAATAGTGGAAGTATTTAGAGACACATTTCTGATCAACACAAGAATGTACTCTTTTGCATAATGAAACAATGTATGAGAAATATTTAACCCTTATGCTTAATATACGCTAACAATATAAGGAGAGTAAAATAACAGTTTATGGATGTTAAGGGAAAAGGAGATAGGAAATTGGTAATAGAGTGTGATTGAAAGAGTGCTGGATGGGGAGCTTCATGAACTGGATTCTGAGACTTGTTTTTCCTTAAGGAGATACATGTATCATTGGAAAAGTCTAACTTCTCTGAGTTTCAATTGCCTTACAGCTAAAATGATTGGACATAATTAATCCATTTTTTAAGCAGAGGAATATATTTTTATTGTTTATATATTTTTTCCAGAATAAAAGTGCTCAAAACTACAAAATTGAAATGATTGAGTGATTAATAATTAATATGTGAATAGATTTGGCTGAAGGAGTTTGAGCAGCCAAAGTGCAGCTTGTTCAGCCATCAGCTATTCTTGGCAGCCCTAAGACAATGCAGAGAATACAATTTGAAAGTATTTACAGATATTCTCTTCATTGCCTTTTATCAAATATATTCTATGATTCTATGTCAATTGTCTTAAATGGAAAAAGAAATATTTGTCACAAAATGTAATTGGCTTTCCCTGTCAGAGGAACAAATAAGGAATATGAACCACTGATCTATTTCGGTATATCCATTTTTTTTTTGTTTTTATAAAATTAAATTGATAGTTTCTTATTTCTTCTTTTTCTTTTTTAATATCTATTAAATGAGCTCTTGTGTGTGAAGATTTGTAATGCTATTCATATTCTCCTGAGAGCTTAAAGGTCTGGTATTGAGCAACTTGAATAAATTCTAGGTGAATAACTTTCACCATATATGAATTAGAGAAAATAAAATTTATCTCCTGGGACATATTAGTAAGCAATTCCAAATTCCTTGGATAAACTGTTCAGCAATTATATTTTTCTCTGACTACTATTACCCCTTTTTTTTTGGCCATTCAGATTTTATTATCACAACATTGTCTTTTGGATTTATTGGTACTTCAAGTTGGCTAATAATCTCTTTTGCAAACTCTTTTTCTATGCTAATTCTATGCCTTTTTGTTATAATTATCTAAAGGTTAGTTAAGGGAGTCTCTTGATTTGTGTAAAATTCATCTTGAAATCTATATCTTTACTATTTTTTCAGTTTTTTTATAGACTAAAATTTTATACTTTTCTTTGTAACTTTGTGATATTGACTTACCTAACTGATTTTATTGCATTTATGTTTTTTTTTAACTTTCACCTTATAATATTAACATCTTTCAGAGGCAGAGTGAGATCTGACTTTCCTTCTTTGGCTCTCTGAATTCAGAAAAGGTCTTCCTCTATTAAAGCATAAGCACATTACTTTGCATCTCCAGAGTATATAGCTTCATTAGTTGCTATCTGCTGAATGAAGGTTGTGTCCCTTGGTACATGGAGTTGACATCTATTCATTTTTCTAGCATATAATGAATCCAAATGATCCTCCATCAAATAATTCTCCTAGGCCTTCAGTCACTGGAAAGTACTCATTTAAAAGATATTAAAAGTATGTGTCCTCAAGAAGTTATAGTCACTGTATTTGTTTATCTGCCATTTCCTCTGTGTCTTTGTAGAGAACAGGGAAGGAATTCTGATTACATCAGCAAATGATACAAATTAAGTCATGCACAGTCAATAACATGTTTCCTTTTGGACATTTTTATATCTTTCACAGAATTCCCAACTTGTGAGCCACTAACACAATTTGTATGCAAAAGTGGAAGATGCATTAGCAGCAAATGGCACTGCGACTCTGGCAAGTACCAAATGCTCACTGTATAGCACTGATTTGACTGGGGGTTTGGCAGTCTGGACTGCCTGGCTTTCTTCAGAGGCAGTTTGTAGGGGAAGCTTCCAGAGCCAAGAAAAATGGCTAAGACAAGTGGTGAGCATGCAGCTGGCACGTGAATGGGAATCAGCATTAAAGATAATGGAGCTCAATATTTGCCACATGGCTCTGTGATAGAGATTTGCTTTTCAAATGTTATGTTGGACATAGTCTAAGTCTATAAACATGTAGTACAGTGAACAATTGAGGAAATAGCCTGGACAGTTGAGGTTCCCTAAAGCACTTATGAAACCTCAGGAGGAGAAGCTTATACATTAGTATGGAATTTTCCAGATCGTCTCAACTCTGTCAGTTTCCTCTTATGTTCAAATGGTATTTTTTCTTATACTAAATTATATTACTATGCTAAATTATGCCAAATACAGGTAAATGAATTATATAAGAATCAATGCATTCCCAGTCATTTATTTTAATTTGATCTACTTCACATTTCTCTTCCCTCCCTCCTGAAAAGGTTGTTAATAAAGAATATAAATTATTTCTAATGATACTATACAATCGTTTCCAAGTATAAATATATACAGAGGAGCCAAGGGAGGAGGAGTAAACAGTGGGTTCTCATAGTGGAGAATGCGGGAAAAAGGGAGGATATTAAAGATAGAATTATAAACTCTTAGGCATTAGAATTGTAGGGCATAACTAATCATCTGAGGCATAAGTAATGATCTTTTATAATAATTATATTATTGATTGTATCATTTCATGAAATTCCTACAGTCACAATTGCCTCCTTGTTTCATGGTGCATAGATGCATTCAGTCAATGTTTAGTTATTTCTGTGTGAAAAAGAAATTAAGTTTCAAAATCCAAAGTCAAGGATTTTTTTCTCTCAGTTTAGCAGTTGATATTAAATCAGAGGAGAAGCAACGTGACAATGAAAATAATTCTTCCACTGTTTATGAGAAATTTTGTTCTACTGATTGAATTATCATTCATTTTTCAAAAACCAAACAAACTTTATATATATTAAAAAAATGGACTGGGTCCTGTAGCTCACATCTGTAATCCCAGCATTTTGGGAGGGCGAGGCAGGTGGATTGCTGGAGGCCAAGAGTTTGATACCAGCCTGGCCAACACATGGCAAAACCCTGTACCTACTAAAAAAATACAAAACAAAGTAGTCGGGCATGGTGGCATGTGTCTGTGTTCCCAGTTGCTTGGGAGGCTGAGGCGGGAGAATCACTTGAGCCCCAGGAGGTGAAGGTTGCAGTGAGCCAAGATTTTGCCACTACACTCCAGGCTGGGTGACAGGGTAAGATTCTGCCTCAAAAAAAAAAAAAAAAAAAAGGCGGGAGGGGGAGATTTTAAGAAAAATTTTATCCATGGATCAGGATTCACAGCCTCATGTTGATGTTTCTTTCCAGATGACGACTGTGGGGACGGGAGTGATGAGGTGGGCTGTGTTCACTCTTGCTTCGATAATCAGTTCAGATGTTCCAGTGGCAGATGCATCCCAGGCCATTGGGCCTGTGATGGTGATAATGACTGTGGTGACTTCAGTGATGAAGCCCAAATCAATTGTACCAAAGAAGGTTAGTAATTTTGTAAGTTAATGAAATCTCATTTTAAAAGTTGATATATAGTAATACTTAGAATATTAGAGAATATTATATAACAAATAAATTGCTTATTAGGCAAAAATACACATGTGGAACTGTGTACAATCATTTGCTATCTCTTTACTTTCCCTCTTTTCTTTTTTCCTTTGGTTTCTCATCTCAGTACCTCCTTATTCCTTAATTCCTTCTGCGGTCTTTGTTTTCTACGTTTACTTGATGCTTTACTTAATATTCTTTATATCATCTAAACCCTAAAGCTATTTCAACAGGGAAAAAGATGAAAAAAAGAAAGGAATAATTTTACTTTTATTTTCAAACAGAATTTGTTTACCTGAAGTTTGAAATAATCCCTGATTAAATGGTGATGTATTTCCAACTGATTGACTTTCTAGAGTACAAGCTAAGAAAGGAAGGAGATCATGACCGTGGCTCTCAGCATATCCATGGGGATGATAACCTTGTTGTTTGCATGGCATACTTTGCAAAATTTGATCATTCATAGAGCATATTAATAGTTTAAAAGTCATGTTGGAAATATCACAGAAAAAATCATTAGACTGTCAAGCAATCATACAATCAGTACCATTTTAATAGAAAGTTTTTTTCTGCTAAGAACTGCAAGATATTATTTATTCTTTCATTTATCTCACAAATATTGATTGAGGACAAAAGAATAAATAAAAGGATGAAAACATATGGCACCTGCCCAGTTTAAATATCAGTGCAAACAAGCAACAAAGTATTTAATGAGGAGGGGGAAATCACATACTCTGTAAGCATAAGAAAGCATTTTCAAAGTGTTTTACACTGAGATATGTTTGTCTTCTGCAATATTTGTCAACCAATAAGATAGTTTCTAAATTGTTTTCTCTCACATGGATTCCTTTTGTCTTTTGTTTCCCCTCTTTCTCTTTAAACTAATTTCTTGAAACAGTGGTTATTAAATTATCTATATAATACTAAGTTCTCTAAGGAGAAGCCCAGCTGTTTTGTGGATTCTCTGAGTGATGTATTAAAAGACATATTGTTTGATTTTTTATTTTACCTGGATAACCTGAATTACAAGAGTCATAGCAATGATCCAAATATGGCTACACAATGACCTATAGACCATGAGACAATGAAACACAGGTTCTCGTGGTTAACGGTCTTGAAGTGATTCATGTCTTTCCCTGGCAGTAGACATAGTAGAAATTATGATGAAAACAGAAATGAAGAAATTATTTGTGACATCTTATAAGATTTAACATGAGCATATTTGAATTGAATTTTGTTTCAAAATCAGAAGAATGAATTATTGATAAAGCTATCATTTAATATTATCCCTCATTCTCCATTATGTAATAAGTTCAAGTCCTCACTCTCCTCTCTTTACCTCTATCTCATTATTGTGTTAATTTCTCTCTCTATTTAGTTGTTCCCTAAGTATATATGAGCTAGAACTTTTTGCATATTACTAATACTGAGTGAAAAAAGAAAAAAAAGTATGTAAAGGTTTTTTTCCCCCCTTTTTTGGCTAATATTTGAGACATTCATCTAAGAGTGGTTGACATTTCATCACTACATAACACTTTAAATGTAAACTGCATTTTTCCTTCCTCACAGATGTCTTGTAAGGCTCCTCATGGGGTATGCATCTGTGGTCTGCTAACACTGCCGCACAACGTGCTGTGAAAGATAAATTGCCCTAAAGTTAATTTATTGTCATCTCAGATGTGAGATCACATCTCTCTCTTGTATGTATGTTTATCACTAAGTTAAAACAATCATTGCATATGAAATTTTTAAAAGATTGCTTTTCTCTCATGAATGTCCAAATTTAGTGGCACACTCTTTTGTAGGCTCTGTAGATAGTATCTCAGGTAGCATTATTATAGAAGCAGTGGCTATTTAATGTTAATGTCCTTCTTATTTAGAGCATCTCAGTTTCACTAATAGATTACCATAAAGGATATACTGTCAATGTGAATGCCAGGTATTTCTTATATGATTATGGAAATGATCCAGTTAGTCTACATGACTCCTTGACATGTTTCAAGCAAAGAATGAGGAAAATTCTTGACCTAATTTATATTGATCAGATTATGCATTTTACTAGGATTCCCTAATCAAATATTCTATATACTGAATACAAGGTGGAGGAATTGAGTCAAGTTAACATTCTGGGATGACTTTGGTAAAAGACAGTTCAAAGGATTTCAAGTGGAACTGAAATATTTATATTCATTGTTATTTTGATTGTATATTCTGGTATAGAAGTTGTAAAATGATGACACAGATTGTTAAAGCTGATCAGCAAAGTCATTTGCACGTGCAGAATTTGTGAGCCATTGCCAAGGTAAAGTAGAAATTCACTTCAATTAGTCATATAGTTCAAGAAAGACCAGGAGATTCTGGCTTGAGTTTCAAGACTGGCTGTCAAAACTGATTAAATCCACCATATAATTGCTCAGCACTTTGCTTTGCACTGCCTGGGTAAGCAGAGCATATGGTGCAATTTCTCTCAACTCAAATTGTTTTCAAAAGGGTAGAAATAATCATATATTAACTTTTAATAGTAAAGGAGGAGGAGAAACTGGAAAACGGAACATTCCATATATAATCTACATTTCAGAAAATTTCTGAATTTAAGGTCAATATGTATTCTCTCTAAAATCACTTTCAAAAGAATTATTTTGTCAAATTTTATTTTTCATAGTAGATTCAGGGAGTACTTTTGCAGGTTTATTATAAAACTATTTTGCATAATGCTGAGGTTTGGACTTCTATTAATTTTGTTACCCAGATAGTGGACATAGCACCCAATAGGAAGTTTTTCAACCCCTGCCCCCACTTCCTCTCTCCATTTTGGAGGCTCTAATGTCTGTTGTTTCCATCTTTATATTCATATGTACCAAAGATTTAGCTCCCACTTATAAATAAGAACATCTAATATATGGTTTTCTGTTTCTCTGTTAATTCACTTAGGATAATGGTCTCCAGATACATTCATGTCACTGTAAATGACATAATTATAATTTATTCTTTTTTTTGCCTGCATAGTATTCCATGGTATATATGTGTCACATTCCCTTAATGCAGTCCACCACTGAAGGACACCTAGGCTGATTCCATGTCTTCACTACTGTGAGTAGTGCAGTGATAAACATACATGTATAGATTTTTTTTTTGCTAGAATGATTTATTTTCCTTTGGGTATATACCCATTAATGGGATTGCTGGGTTAAATAGTAGTTACTTTTATTTTTATTTTTTTTAAGAGTGAGTCTTACTCTATTGCCCAGGCTAGAGTGCAGTGGTGTGATCTCAGCTCACTGCAACCTCCACCTCCGGGGTTTAAGGGATTCTCGTGCCTCAGCTTCCCAAGTAGCTGGGACTAGAGGTGTAAGCCACCACACCCAGCTAATTTTTGTATTTTTAGTAGACATGGGGTTTCACCATGTTGGCCAGGCTGGTCTCAAACTCCTGACTTCAGGTGATCTGCCCACCTCAGCTTCCCAAAGTGCTGAGATTACAGGTGTGAGCCATTGTCCCTGGCCCCGTTTTTACTTCTTTGAAAGATGTCCCAACTTCTTTTTACAAGGACTGAACTAATTTAAACTCTTACAAACAGTGTATATGTGTTCCCTTTTCTCCACAGTCTCACCAATATCTGTTATTTTTTGTCTTTTTAATAATAGCCATTCTGATTGGTGTGAGATGGTGTCTCACTGTGGTACTGATTTGCCATTTCTCTGATGATTAGTGGATCATTTTTTCATAAGTTTCTTGACCACTTGTATACCTTCTTTTTGAGAAGTGTCTGTTCATGTCCTTAGCCTACTTTCTAATGACGTTACTTGTTTTTTTTCTCATTGATTTGTTTAAGTTCTTTATAAACTCTGGCTACTAGTCCCTTATTGGATATATAGTTTGCAAAGACTTCCTCCCATTCTTTAGGTTGTCTGTTTACTGTTGATGGTTTCTTTTGCTTGACAAATGGTCTTTGGTCTAATTAGATCTCACATATAAATGTATTTTGTTGCAATTGCTTTAGAGGACTTAGTCATAAATTCTTTGCCTATGCCAATATCTAGAAGAGCACTTCCTAGGTTTTCTTCTAGGATTTTTATAGTTTAATGTTTAACATTTAAGTTTGTAAGCTATCTTGAGTTTTATTTTTGTATGTAGTAATAGGAATATAATTTCATTCTTCTGCATATGGTTAGCCAGTTTTCTCAACACCATTTATTGAATAGGGAGTCTTTTCCTCATTGCCTATTTTTGTTGACTTCATCAAGATCAGTCAGTTGTAGATGTGTAGCTTTACTTCTGAATTCTTTATTCTGTTCCATTGAACTGCTGGTCTGTTTTTGTACCATTATCACGCTGTTTGGGCTACTGTAACCTTGTAGTATAGTTTGAAGTTGGGCAATGTGTTGCCTCTGGCTTTATTCTTTTTGGTTAGGGTTACTTTGGTTCTTCGGGATTTTTTTTTTTCCATATGAATTTTAGAATGGTTTTCTAATTCTGTGAAAAATTATGCTGGTGTTTTGATAGGAATACTATTGAATCTGTGGATTTCTATGTGCAGTATGAACATTTTAATAATACTGATTCTTCCAGTCCATTAGCATGAAATGACTTTCCATTTGTTTGTGTCATCTATAATTTCTTTCAGCATCTTGGTTAGATGTATATTTAGATATTTTATTTTTTTAGCTATTGTAAATGGGATTTCATTCTTGACTTATCACTCAGCTTAAATATTATTGGTGTATCAAAATGCTACTGATGTTTGTATGTTGCTTTTTTATCCTGAAATTTTACTGAAGTCAGTTATCTGGGCTAGTTGCCTTTTGGCTGAGTCTAGAGATTTTAGGTAGAATCATATCATCAGCGAAGACAGATAATTTGATGATTTCATTTCCTATTTGGTTGCCTTTTTATTTCTTTCTATTAATTGATTGCTCTCTCTGGGGATTTCAGTACTATGTTAAATAGAAGCGGGGAGAGGAAATCCTCATCCTGTTCCAGTCCTTAGGGGAAATGCTTTCAGGTTTTGTCTGTTCAGTATGATGTTGGCTGTGGGTTTGTCACAGACAACTCTTATTATTTTTATATAAATTCCTTTGTTGCTTAGTATGCTGAGGATTTCTATCATGAAAGGATGCTGGATTTTATCAAAGTTTTTCTGTATCTATTGAGATGATCACATGGTTTTTATTTTTAATTCTGTTTATGTGGTAGTTCACATTTATTGATTTGCATATGTTGAACCACACTTGCAGCCCAAGAATGAAGCCTACTGATCATGATGGATTAACTTTTTAATGTGCTGCTGGATTCAGTTTGGTAGTATTTTGTTGAAGACTTTTGTGTCTGTGTTCATCAGGGATATTGATCTGTAATTTTCTTTTTTCATTATCTGATTTTTAGTATTAGGATGATACCGCTTTCATATAATTAGTTACAAAGGAGTCCCTCCTCCTCAGTTTTTTGAAATAGCTTCAGTAGGATTGGTACCTGTTCTTCTTTGTAGGTCAGGTGGAATTTGACTGTGAATCCATCTGGTACGAGACTCTTTTGGTTGGTAAGGTATGTATTATGGATTCAGTTTCAGAAGTGGTTACTAGTTTGTTCAAGGTCTTACTTTCTCCTTGATTTAATCTAGGAAGTTGTGTGTTTCCAGAAGTTTTATCCATTTCTTCTAGGTTTTCTAATTTTTACACATAGAGGTGTTCATAATGGTCCCCAAGGATCTTTTGCATTTCTGTGGGATCAGCTGTAATATCACCATGTCATCTGTGATTGTGCTTATTTGGATCTTCTCTCTTGTTTTCTTTGTTAGAGTAGCTAGTGGCTTATTGATCTTGTTTATTCTTTCAAGGACCCAACATTTCCTTTCACTGATCCTTTGTATGGTATTTTGGGGGTCTAAATTTCTTTTAGTTCTCCTCTAACTTTAGTTGTTTCTTTTCTTCTGCTAGCCTTTGGATTGATTTGTTCCTAATTTTTGAATTCCTTTAGGTGCAATAGTAGACTGTTAATTTGAGATTTTTCTGTCTTCTTGATTCAGGTGTTGTTGTGCTATGAACTTTCCTCTTAAGACTACTGTTGTCAAATCTCAGAGGTTTTAGTATGCTATATCTCTATTTTCATTTATTTCAAAGAATTTTTTAAATATCTGCCTTCACTTTATTGTTTATAAGTAAGTCATTTAGAAGCAAGTTGCTTAGTTTCCATGTAATTGTGTGGTTTGGAGAGGTCCTCTTGCTACTGATTTCTATTTCTATTCCACTGTAGTTTTAGAACGTTCTTGGTATGATTTTGATTTTATAAAAATTTATTGAGACTTCCTTGTGGTTGAACTTAGATTATGTTCAAGTGCAGACGAGAAGACTATATATTTTGGTGGTTGAGTGGAGTATTCAGTAGATGCCGATTAAATCTAATTGGTTGGGTGCTGAATTTAATTGAATAACACAATTTATTTGTTAGTTTTCTGCCTCCACAATCTGTCTAATGCCCTCAGTGGGGCACTGAAGTCCCCACTATTATTGGGTAGCTGCCTATGACTTTTCCTACATCTAGAAGTAATTGTTTTATGAATCTGGTGCACTAATGTTGGTTGCATATATATTTAGGAAAGTTAGTATTTTTGTTGAATTGAACCCTTTATCATTATGTAGTGTCCTTCTTTGCCCCTTTTTTACCATTGTTGGTTTAAAGTCTATTTTACCTGATAGAAGAATAGCAACCCCTGCTCTTTTTTGTTTTCCGTTTGTGTGATAGATCTTTCTCCATCCCTTAACTTTGTACCTATGTGTCTCATTACATGAGAGACGGGTCTGTTGAAGGCAATAGAAAATTGATTCTTGTTTTGTTTTAAATTCAATTTGTCCCTCTGTCATTTAAGTGAAGCATGTAGACTATTTACATTAGTTATTATTGATAAAGAGATTTTGTTTCTATCACGGTGCTGTTAGCAGTTTGCTTTGTACTCTTGACTGTGTAGTTGCTTTATAGGCTCTATGGGCTATATATACATGTGTTTTTATAGTAGCAAGTGTTATTCTTTTATTTTCATGTTTAAAACTCCCTTAAACATCTCTTGTAAGACCACACCAGTAATAGTGAATTCCCTTAGCTATTGCTTCTCTTGAAAAAAAAAATTATTTCTCCTTCATTTATGCAGCTCAGTTTGTCAGGATATGAAATTCTTGCTTGGTGTTTCTTTTAAGAATACTAAAAATAGGCTCACAATCTCTTCTGGCTTATAAGGTTTCTGCAGAGAAGTTCAACATTTATCTGATAGGATGCACTTTGTATGTGATATGACTTTTGTCTCTAGCTGCCTTTAAGATTTTTCTCTTTCATGTTGACCTTGGAAAATCTGATGACTATGTGTTTTGAAGATGATCTTCTTGTATATATCTCACAGGAGTTCTCTGAATTTCTGTATCTGTATGTTGACCTCTCTTATAAGATGGGGAAATTTTCATGGACTATATCTTCAAATATGTTTTCCAAGTTGCAAAATTTGTCTTCTTCTATCTCTGGAATGCCAGTGAGCTATTGTTTGATCAATTTGCATAATCCTTTATTTCTCAGAGGCTTTGTTCATTTTATTTTAATTATTTTTTCTTCATTTTTGTGTGACAGAGTTGATTCAAAAAATTGGCCATTGAGCTGTGAAATTCTTTCCTCTTCTTGGTCTAGTCTGTTATTAAGGCTTCCAATTATATTTTGAAATTTCTGCCATAAAATTTTCAATTTATAAAAGTTCAGTTTGATTCTTTTTTAATATAGATATGTCATCTTTCAAATCTTAAATCATTATTCTGGTTTCACTGGATTGGATTTTAACTTTTGTTTTGGATCTCTTTGAGTTTCCTTCCATTCAGTTTCTGAATTCCATGTCTGTCAATTTAGACATTGCCATTTGGTTAGTGTTCATAGCTAGAAAATTAGTGTGTTACTTTGGAGATGACAAAACACTGTCATTTTGAATTGCTAGAGTTCTTGAACTGATTCCTTGTCATCTGAGGGAGCTGGTGCTTCTTTTTCTTTGTGAGTTTGCTGTCATTTGAATGGGACTTTTTGTTTTTATATTCTTTTTCCCCTTGAAAGTTTAGCATACATGTATGTTGTGTATAGTCAAATGGCTTCATTTGTAGATGCTTTCAGAGGGCCAACACTCTGTATGAATTACTTGGTTGTAGACAGGTTCCCATGGTAGGTTTCACTGGTGTTGCATGTTGAAGCAATGTATTTTTGTTTTGTGGTATAATTCAGGCTCACTCCAGTAGATAGTACATAAGAATAAGGGCTGGCAGATGCGCTTTTACATAGTTGCTCTCATGTCTTTTATATTTCAGTGAATACACAGTTATGCTCCCTTCCTTAGGCCTGGATTGGTTTCTGGGGACCAGCCCTGTCACTCTGCAACTTTAAACATGCCTTCCAACTTCCTCCTTCTTCATCCATGGTACCTGTGTTGCCTCTATTGACTTTCGGTATTTTCTCTCAAGAGATTTCTTCAAAGTATGATAGTTTACTCAATATTTTGTTTCCTCTCCATGAAAGAAGTGTTTCTTGGCTGGGTCTAGTCAGATGTCTTGTTCCCCTCCTTACCTTTTTCTTCAAATAGCTTTCCTATTTTTCATCATCAATATGGTTAATACATGGGAAAGTGTAAATGAATAGTCTCTCCTAGATTAATTTATACCCACTTTTTTCTCTTAATGTTATGCTGTTACTTTTTCTCGTTTCCAAACTTCTTATAGGCAAAGAATATGTATCTTCAGAAAACACTGTTTCAAATATATGAAAAACTCAACCCCACTGATCACTAGAGAAATACAAATCAAAACCAAAATGAGATGCCATCTCCTGCCAGTTAAAATGGTGATTATTAAAAAAGTCAAGAAACAGATGCTAACAAGGCTGTGGAGAAGTAGGAATATTTTTAC
This sequence comes from Cacajao melanocephalus, assembly GCA_963573385.1. Lineage (NCBI taxonomy): Eukaryota > Metazoa > Chordata > Mammalia > Primates > Pitheciidae > Cacajao > Cacajao melanocephalus. The sequence continues at coordinate 42,067 of CAUYLG010053040.1, forward strand.
ACTGTTTGTGGGAATGTAAATTAGTTCAACCATTGTGGAAGACAATGTGATGATTCCTCAAAGACCTAGAACCAAAAATACCATTTGACCCTGCAATCCCATTACTGAGTATATACCCAAAGGATTATAAATCATTCTATCATAAAGATACATGTACATGTGTGTTCACTGAAGCACTGTTCACAGTAGCAAAGACATGGAATCAATCCAAATGCCCATCAATGACAGACTGGGTAAACAATGAAAAAATAAGTAAAGCTGGATCCTTACAGAATTTAGTATGAAGAAACTTCCTCTAGAGCTCAGATCTGACCATTTATGTTTACATAATGCAAGGTTCTTATGAAAAGGTGGATTTACCTGTAAGGACATGAAGAATAAAGTTACCATGCAACTTTAGTCTTTTGTTATAAGTCTTCAATTCTATCAAGAATAGTAAAATAAGGAGAGTCTGGATATACATCAAATCTATAAAATACAAAATATATAAAATATTAATCTCATCTCATTGTTGATAGTTTAATTCATTTGAATTATATAGACTTTCACTACACTTTTTTCGGGAAATTTCAATTATATTTCACCCATGAAAAAAGCCATTTCTGAAATAACCATATATAAATTGTTCAGCATCTTTAGATAGCTATTTCCTCAGGTAAATTTCTATTCAGTTTGTAACAATTTACACCAAATAGGCTGGGCACTGTGGCTCATCCCTGTAGTCCCAGCACTTTGGGAAGCTGAAGAAGGCAGGTCACTTGAGGTCAGGAGTTCAAGACCAGCATGGCCAACATGGTGAAATCCTGACTGTACCAAAAGATGCAAAAATTAGCTGGGCATGGTGGCATACATGTAGTTCCAGCTACTCTGGAGGCTGAGGTATGAGAATCATTTGAACCTGGGAGGTAAAATTTGCAGTGAGCTGAAATTGCACCACTGCACTCCAGCCTGGGTTACAGATTGAGACCTTGTCTCAAAAAAAAAAAAAAAAAAAAAAAAAAATTACACCAAATAATTCAGCATGTACTCAGTGAAAAAAGAAACATGTTTTTGCTAAAAAAGATTTTATCCAAACTTTCTAATTGCACCTAAAAGTAACTCAAATATTCCTTAAAAGTTTGGATTTTCTTATTTTAAAGGGACATCTGACCCTGGTTTAGTGTCATTGTTCTTTAATGCCTTCTTTTTGACTATCTGAAAAGGGAATATTTATTGCCTGCAGTACTAAGTGAACACTCTGAGTAATGCTGGGTCATATGTGACCTCTTATTTATATAGTAAATATATTTTAAATGCGAATATAAAATTAAGTGTGTATTGACCTATAATTTTAATTTATTATAAATAATCCTTAACCAGTTTCTAAATCCACAAGGCAGCCAATTGTGTAATATAATTAATATACATGCTCACATATGCTCTTATTCTTCTGTTTTAACTTTTTTTTTTTTTTTTTTTGCTTCTGCTTTGGAAACTTCTCCTTTGGCTTTTTCTTCATGCTTTCATTTGTTCATTCATTCATTCATTTTCCTCACTAATTTCTTGTTCCCAGATCTAAGAAGAGAACTAGAATAACATGATTTTGTGTTTGTACTTTTACAGTTAAGTGGGATATTTGATTCTGTGAATGCACAGTAAATAATTGTTGAATAAAATAATATATTTCTTGGACACAAAATTTGATTAGACTCTCAGAATCCATCCCTTGTTTGTTCTGTCTTATATAAGTAGCACTTTTTTCTCTCTTTTTATCTTACCCCCAGATCATAGAGTTTATTGCCATGATAATATACAAGACTAATTGTATCAATCAAGTTATGTACATTTCTTAGTACAATGTAATCATTTTCATTTATTCAATAAATACTGGAAATTTTAGCCCAGGATTCAATAATATGAAATTGACCGGCTGTCTTCCATATCTTTGTTGTTGTTTATTTCTTTTTTTGGTCATCTTTGCCCAATAAAGAATAAATTTCAGAAAGATAGAAAATATTTAAAATCTTTCTGTATCTATTATTTAGCAATAAGTGCCTGTGAGAAGATATTATTGGTGATAATATGGGGGAAGAAAAGGGAGTTACGGTATGTTAGTGACCCAATAATTGTCAGACATTTTATATTTGTTACTTCATTTAATCTTCACAGTAAGTACTATTCAGAGAGGTTTAGATACTTTCCCAAGATATACAGCTGAAGTTCCAAAGACTGTTCTTTTTTCCTACATCCAGTCATCTGTTTCTGCAGCTATGGAATATAATTTCTTTTTCCACTAACTTTCTGTGAATTAACATTTAAATGAATCCACAGTAAGTGCTACCATGCTCTCAATTACATATTCAATTTCAATTAAAGATGACAAAAGAAAGGCATTTCCACTTACTACAGATCACTGACATAAAATTTCACAAAGGGCACTGGCAGGGATCTAGGTCCTTACATTAAATAGTTAGAACAAGTCTATCTGTCTCTCTTTTTTGTTTCTGTTCTCCTTTACTTTTCACATTTCACCTTAATAAAATAGATTCTAGGACTTTTTCATTACAATAGTCGTGGACATTCTCATACTGTTTTTTTCAGTACACACAAAGACCATATTTGCCTTTCTTAAAAGGTTATCTCATATATTAAAAAAAAATAGGAAGCTGAAAGAAAATCAAGATCATTTAGTTCAGTTATTTTATTGTGTAGATGAGGAAAAGGTCTCAGCAAGCTAAACTCTTATCCTTCTAAGTATGTAATAGTAACCAAAACATTGAAGCTGCTTCCTGGAAGGAGCTGATGGCATCCTGTGTTAGAGATGTCAATTGAGACAATGACTTTTGAATCATAAGGACATTTTTAGGGGAGATTCTCATTTCAAACAATTATGCTATGTTCTTTGTGGAAAATCAAGGTAGTTCTGACAACACTATGTACCAAAAGGGAACCAATGTTTTATCAAGGGAGGTTGTATTCACTCAAAGCAGTACAGTTATCAAAACTTGATTTTTAACTGAAAACTGAGATTACGTATTTAGGCATAGAAAGAATGTAAATTAAAATACATATATTTTGACTTTCAATCTATATCTTAACCTAGCTCAGTTAAACAATCATCTTTAGCAACAGAATTTAATCCTTATCATATAGAAAACAAGATACCAATAAATGCTATACACAAATACAAATAGTGACTCAGTCATCACTTCTGTTTCTTTCATGAGAACATTGTTTTAATTGTGCTAAAATGCAAAAAGCACAAAATTTACATCTTCAAGATTTTAAGTGCATATTTCAGCGGTATTAAGTACATTCATATTGTTGTACAAGCATCAACATCCATTCTTATCTAGAACTCTTGTCATCTGACAAAACTGTAACTCTACCCATTAAACAATAATTACCTAATTTTCTTTCTCTCTAGTCCCAGGAAACCACCATTCTACTTTTTGTGTCTATGCTTTTTGTAACTCTAAGTATCTAATATATGTGGAATCTTACGGTATTTGTTTTGATTTGTGACTGATTTATTTTACTCAGCATAATGTCACCAAGTTTCTTCCATATTGTAGCATATGTCCATATTTCCTTCCTTTATTAAGTCCTGAATAATCAGAAAGGACTTCTATCATTTTACCATTTGTTTCTTATATACCCTTTAGTACTTTTTGTTCCTCAATTCCTGCATTACTGCCCTTTTTATGTTTACTTGACATTTTGTGATGAAATATTTAAATTTCTTTCTCATTTGCTTTTGTGTATATTCTATAGCTATTATCTTTGTGGTTATCATGGGATTACACTTAACATCCTAACATTATAACACTCTAATTTATATTTATAGCAGTTTACCTTCAATAACACACAAAAACTCTGCTTCTTTACATCTCTGTCTCCACTCCTTTCAGTTATTGATGTCACAAAAATCACATCCTTATATTAGATAGGTGCAAAAGTAATTACGGTTCTTACCTTTGCTTTTAATGGCAAAAACCAGAATTACTTTTGCAATAACCTAATACATTATGTGTCTGAAGCATAAACTAATATACATTTTTTAAATGCAATAGTCTTTTATGTAGAAAACAAAATTTGAGTTGCAAACAAAAGATAAAATAATAATAGCTTTTAGAATAATTTTTTTTTCTAAGTTAGTCTTTTAAATCATGTAGGAAACAAGAGGTATGGTACAAGCCACTGTTAAAATAATACTAGACTTTGTAATTGCCCACATATTTACCTTTCTTGTGATTTGTATTCGTTTATATGCCTTCAGATTACTCTCTATTGTCCTTTTATTTCATCACAGAACTCCCTTGAGCATTTCCTGCAGGGAAGGTCTGGTGGTAAGGAACTCCCTAAGCTTTTGTTCTTCTCATCTGGGAAGGTCTTAATTTCACCCTCCATTTTGAAAGGCAGTTTTGCCAGATATTAGATGACAGGATTTTGTTTTTTTTCTTTTCTTTTCTTTTTTTTTTTTTTTTTTTTGAGATGGAGTCACCCAGGTTGGAGTGCAGTGGCACAATCTCAGCTCAACCTCCACCTCCAGGTTCAAGCAATTCTATTGCCTCAGCCTCTCAAGTAGCTGGGAATACACCCAGCTACTTGGTTGTACACTACCATGCGTGGCTAATTTTTATTCAATTTTTAGTAGAGACAAAGTTTCTCCATGTTGACCAGGCTGGTCTCGAACTCTTGACCTCAAGTGATCTGCCCACCTTGACCTCTCAAAATGCCAGGATTACAGGCATGAGCCATCACGCCCAGGCAGGTTTTTTTTCTTTTGACACTTTGAATTTACACACACACACACACACACACACACACACACGTATAATCAGTTGGCTGATATACATATATATATAGGTATATGTATGTATATGTGTGTTGTGTATATACACTTAACATATCACACATGTATCTATACATATATATGTGTATATACATGTCAGCAGATTTATCACCAGAAACTTGGATATACATATCAGCCCACACTGCCATCCAGGTTTCTAATGAGAAATCTGCTGATAATCTTAATGAGAATCTTTTGTATGTGATAAGTATCTTCTCTTGCCACTTTCAAGATTTTCTCTTTTTAGTTAGTTTGCTGATAATGTGTCTTGGTGTGGATTTCTTTGAGGTCATCCTACTGGGGGATGGTTGAGCTTCTTGGATGTATATATTTATTTATTTTATTAAACTTTAAAGTTTTCTTTAAATATACTCTCCACCTTCCCTCTTCTTCTGGAAAATTTATATATTGCTCTTCTTCATGGTGTCCTGTAAGTCTTTATGCTGTGTTCAGTTTTCTTTGACTTTTTTCTCTCTTTTCCACAGATCCGTACGTTCCATTATCCTGTCTTCAAGTGTGACTGATTTTTCTTCTTCCTGCTCAAATCTGCCTTTGAATCTCTCTAGTGAATTTTTCATTTTATTTATTGTGCTTTTTATCTCCATATTTTTTTGGTTTATTTTTAGGCTTATCTCTTTATTGATATTTCATTTGTTCATCCATTGTTTCTTGACTTTCTCCACATCTTCTTTGACTTCTTTATGCATCTTTAAAGAGAGTTGTTTTAAACTCTTTGTCTAGTAGATCCACCGTTAGATCTTTGTCAGGGATACTTTTCAATGGTTTATTTTGTTTTCTTTGAATCATATGCTTTTGCTTCTTTGCATGCCTTGTGATTTTTGTTTTTGTTGTTGAAAACTAGAAATTTGAATATAATAATGTGATAACTCTGGAAGTCATATTCTTCCCCTTAAATTTCTGTAGGTTGTCTCTGTGCCAAAGATTAGCCTTGGGTATAAACTTAAGGTCTTTTCAGGTCTTTCTTAGCCTGTGACTTTCCTTTGTTATACACAGTAACTTTCTAATTTCTGTATAAGTGGTTGTGTTTGAATGTCCTAGTCTTTTATATCTAGCTCCCAAGCGGGGAATTGAATAAAATGAAATGAAATAAAGTGGGCACTGGCTCTTAAAATTCCCTGGTAGCGACTTCAACTAGAGATGGAGGGACTTGTAACCATGGAGAGAGGTACAATGACAATGGCCATTACCTCTTTGCGACTTTGAGATCAGTGACCACAGTCAGTAATCAAAACACAGATCCCAGAATTTGGAGGGCAGACTAGATTACACAAGCGGTGTGCAAGCTGCTCCAGGAACACATGCCTGATTGTTTGCCATAGGACTGGGGTTTGAGGGATTCATAGATGTGACTGTGGATAAGCACATTCTTTCTACATAATAATGTTTGACATTACTTTTAAAGATCAAATTAAATATTATATTTTCTTCAGGTTTTTTTTTTTCCTAGAAAATATTTGCTATCACTAAGCGCACTGGTAAACCAAGCAGTAGTTTCACAATGTAGACTATCCACATTGCAATTTGTTTTACTTAATATTTGATAACTAACATATCTGTTAAGTTCATTGGTTAATATGGGAATGGGAAATTAGATTTCTCAATTACTTTACATAGCCAATTCAGCAGATTAATGCATCTCTTCACTTATATTTAGATAATGTAAGACTTCATCATTCTTTTGATACCTAGATTTTAAATGAAATGTTCATGGTGTTCTAGATGTCAAAATTTAAAATTTTAATGATCTAAATCATGTAGATTTTGCTTCAGAAATACTTTAACTTACTAGGGTGATATTTAGAACACTACATTGAAACTTCTTTTTAACTTATTCTTTGAATGCCTCTGTGTTTTTAACACTAAAGATAATTCAATGTCTGCCTAGTTATCCACACATTCTTTTCCATTCCCTTCTATTAAACTTTTCTAACTGACTCAGACAGTAAACATATATAAAGATTTGAAATCTTGTATTTTTTTCTACTAAAATTATCACTAATTCCTAAAGTCTATGTACTCATGAGGAATTTTGATGGTTTCATCCAATATCTCATCAGGATAAACTCTGTGGTGGCTACATATAAGAAGGTAAAAGAAATTTGTTGAAGTTAAAGGGAAAACACAAAAACCATGCTCTGGACGTGTGTGTGAGGTTAAAGGTGTGGAAGGGACATGTGAATAATAAAGTAAGAGACATGGCAAATCCAGATGACCTATAGGCTGTCATAAATGTCCAATGGGAAAAGCTGATTTAAGAAGAAAGATCTAGGCTTGACGTTATTGTTAGGTCACAGCAAGTAGGCAGCATCCCCAAGAGAGTTTATCCCACATTACATAGAAAAGAGCAGGACAGTGTGCCCTCACCAATCCCAACACAAACCAATTAGCCCAAAGTCTGGGAGCTTTTATTTAATAAGCATCTGTCTTCTGAGGATCTCTAGAAACTGAGGGCAGGCTAAACTCCTTAGGGAGATACTAAGGTTCCCCTCAGACAAGCACAGGCAAAGGTATATCCACATTCTGTTGGTTAATAGAATGAGGCTATGGCTGTGCTGCCAGACCAGCTTCTGAGTAGTGTCAGGGCTGGAGACGAATGTCTGGAGAAGAAATTTGAAGCAAAAGGCTGCCTTAGGTGCAGGAATTATTAATACATAGTGATTCACAGAAAAGCTAAGAACAGAGCAGGAACTGACACATGGTGATTATAACACGGAGCTCTATGCACATCCAATGTACAGTGCTTTTTACTTTTCAAAGCGCTTTACAATGAATGACAAGTTAAAGGTATAAACTCCATTAAAATAATAGAAGAAGAAAAAGACTTTTCCCTCAGGTTGGTCTCACAATTTAAATATTCCATTGTATTTGCAGTATCATTCTTAGCTATTTTTTAAGGGAGCTTTAACAATTTTTATATACCAAAAAGTGTATTTTGAATAAAAATATTTATAGCATCCATATAATTTTTGCAATACTAATTTTCATTTTTTTAACTTTAGAAAGAAAACAGGTTTTTTTCTGTCACTGTGCAGTTGCTAGTCTTCTAACTACAAATATTTAGTCACAGTGAATTCATTTAAATATTGGGATAAATTCTACAGTTGCCACATTTGCTTCAGGGCTCTGTATTTATTTATTTATCAGATTCCCCAAATTGTATGCTTGATTTAAATAGCTTCAGGGTAAAAATTCAATAAAATTGTATTAGTTAAAAATATAACTGGTATCAGCAACATGAAAACATAACAGTAAAACCGCATGCACATATACATATAAATAGTCATCATTTTAACACTCCATTGGGACAAGCCATATTACAAAGACAGACTGTGTGCCCAGCCCTGAAGCTTAGAAAACTAGGACTCTGGGAAACCATACAGGCTTGGAACTCAAGTTGGAATGGTCATCACAGGCTCTTCAGAGTAGCTCTCTATCCAGAGGAAAATCAACAACAGTTAACAGAGGTGATTTCAAATTTGGCAAGAAGTTCAAGAGAAAACAAAACCTCATGACTTTTTTCTGTTTTCTCGCAGAAGAGGACAGCATTCCTAAATATCAACAGCCACCCAAACCTAAAAGATATTGAGAAATGAGTTTGAGATATTTTTAATTTATAGTGAGGGAATAGAATGAGAAGTGAGAAGTAAAACTGTGTGTGTGTGTGTGTGTGTGTGTGTGTATGTAATAGTCTGTCTGATTGTGGTATAAACTTTAAAGTGTCTAAGCAGATAAAATAGATGCATATACATAAACCCTTGTAAATTTGAAGGTTCTTGGAGATTTTATTCTCTGTATTTATTGTTTAAATGCTCTCAAGTGATATATATAAACTGCAAGTCTGATTCCATCAGCATCTAGCTGTAGTCTTTCTGTGGTTCCCAAATGCCTATAATGTTATATCTAAGACATTCAGCACAACATACAAGAACTTTCAAGATCTAGATCTTACTCACCAACCTAGCTTTCTCTTTCTCCTCTATTCTGCTCACACACTACACAAAATTTTATTAATACTGCTGACTTTGTTCAGAAAATCTTTTGTTCCACTTAACTTTTCCTTCTGTCTGACTCTTAATTCTGACCCAGAACTCTTCTTATTTTCTGTCATAAAAATACCTAATATGAAATCCCCAAGTCCAGGACAGTTTTCCCCTCTATATGTTCTCTTGGCATTCTTCTCTCATACCACAGCACTTAAGACCTTGCTTTGTAACTGCCTAGAAAGCCTACTTATTTGAATAATCGCTATTCTCCAGTCTTTTCAAAGGCAAAAAATATGCCCTCCATTTTGCATCTGAACTCAATTGAAAGCCGTTTTTCTGTTTTTTCTACTTCTTGCTACTCAAGTCTCATAAAATCCATGTTTTCACACAGCAGCTCGGAAAACTTCCAGCAATGTAAATTAAATTATAGCACTATCACTTCTCCGCTTAAAAATCTCTAATTGATACCTATTATGCTTATCCTAGCATAGTTTTTGATAAATCTCTGCAAGAGTCAGCCCCGGCCTACCTCCCAGGTCTCCTTTCACTCACCTACTACCATTATATACATTTTTCTTTTTCTGTAAAAATTAAGTTCTTTCCTGCTTTGAGGTCTTTTGAATTGCTATTCCCTCTGTGTGTTCTTTGTCCTAACATTTTCATGGCTAGCTTTTTCTCATCATTTTGATCTCACTCTAGTGTCACCTTCTGTAATCACCCTTTTAAATATTTTCCCTATAGCTAAGTCACTCCTGATGGCAGTCATCAATGATATTGACAAAGTTTTTTATTTATTCTCTTTTCTGGGCCCATGGTAAGGTTGTACTTTCTGGGGCCTTTGTGGTTGAGTGGGACCAATATTATGGGGCCCCACAAATTGTGACTAGGTTTGGCCAGTGAAATGTGATCAGAAATGACTTATCTTCCTTTTACGTCTGACATGAGACCATCCAGAACCTCTGAGAACTACAAACTTTCAAGTTGGTCTCTTATTCATCAGCTTGGGTCTTTGAATTACCATCACAGGGATAGCCCACCTAGTATTCCACAATACAGATGTAAAATGAGCCATAATTAAGTTGTATATATTTTTAAGATGCAATGATTTTGTATTGGTCTGTTACCACAGCATAACCAGTCTATTATTCTCTGTTATACACTCTATAATATTACTCCGATCTGTTTTCTTCACAGCACTTATGACTTTCTTAACTAATTTAGTTCATTTCTTGTATAATTATTCATTAATTACATAAGATAGAATATAATCAAGTTCTATGAGAATGAGTCTCTGTCTTATTCCTTGGTCTATCCCAGTGCCTAAAAATGCCTACCATGTTGTAATACTAGTCTGCCTCACACAACTGGTAATTTATTGATCTTTTTGTGAAAGAACAAATTTTATCATGATCTTACAATAGTGTAAAATAAATGATAAATTTTATTAGAAAACAAACAGGCTGAATAGCAGTTATTTAAATATAAAAATTAATGAGTTTATAAATGCTTTTGTATTATATGAATGAATTATATTTTTGTTCTTGAGGCTTTATATGAGAAAAGCCATATAAGAAGTTAAAAATGATATAATGATAAAACTGAGCAGACTCTAAAATTTAATTATGTGGGTTTGGATCTCATCTCTGCTACTTATCATCTGCATAACTATAGGAAAATTAATCATTTCTGTAAAATGGAATGCTTTCAATAGGCAATTCCATTTATTTATTTGAGACAGAGTCTCTCTCTGTCCCCCACGCTGGAGTGCAGTAGCACAATCTTGGCTCATTGCAACCTTCACCTCCTGGGTTCAAGTGATTCTTGTGCCTCAGCCTCCCAAATAGCTGGGATTGCAGGCATGAGCCACCAAGCCTGGCTAATATTTGTATTTTTAGTAGACACAGGATTTCACCATATTAGCCAGGCTTGTCTCAAACTCTGACCTCATGTGATCCACCTGCCTTTGCCTCCCAAAGTGCTGGGATTACAGGTGTGAGCCACCACAACTGACCACTTATTTGTTTTTTAATCAAAAGGAGCTGATGGTTTGTCCTTTTTCCACTGGGTTTTAATTCAATCTAATGTAATTAATATAAAGCATAAGCAAAATGGAATGCCACCTAAGCTAACATATCCCTGCAAGGTACACAGGAAGGGAGATAAAGAAACACTCAGAGAAATGTGAGGTCTTGGCATTTCTCTTGAAAACCACCTTGAGAGTCAAGAAAAGCTCTAACTTCCCAACACGGAAAATATGCATATCAATAAAAAGCATCATGTGTAATTTCTGAGCTTTTATAAAACCCCTAAAATCTACTCATGAAGTTCCTGAATCTATAGACCCAATCCTAGGTATTTTTAAAAGGCAAATTAGTCCTAAAAATCATGGACATTAGCTGGGTGCAGTGGCTGACACCTGGAATCCCAGCACTTTGGAAGGCTGAGGCGGGACAATCTCTTGAGGCCAGGAATTCAAGACCAGTCTAGGCAACAAAGTGAGACTCCCATTTATATTGATTTTTTTTTTAATTAGCCATATGTGGTGGCACACACCTGTGGTCCCAGCTACTTGAGAGGCTGAGGTGGGAAAACTATGAGTCCAGGAGGTTGACGCTGCAGTAAGCCATGATTCTACCACTGTACTCTAGCCTGGGTGACAGAACAAGACCCTGTCTCTAAAACAACAGTAATAAAAACAACAAAAATTGTGGACATTAATAGGTGAAGTCCTGAAGACAGGAAGGCAATAGAGGTCGGGGAGAATAATAAAATGAAGACAGTGAGTTACACATTAGTGATGTGTGTGTGCACTATTACAGAATTGTTATCCTCTTTAGGTTGGAAAGTTTACAGTGTTATATTTTCTTTTCTGGACTATACCCTGGTTTTATGTTACTACAATGCACTTGTTTATGGTGACCGACCTTTAATAGATGTTATATTAGCATACAGAAGTTTAGACATGGGTAGCTTAAGGAAGAAAAAAAAAATCCCCAGGGAAATATAACATTTGTATTTATATTTATAAGGTAAATATTTATTTAGAATAAGAAAACAAATGAGTGGATTCACTTATGAAGCACAAATAAATCAAACAATAGGATGCAAAGCAAATGGAAAAAAACCTTAGACAATAACAGCATACTCTCTCTCCTCAAAGATTCTGCTTTGATCTTTATAAAAGGGAGATGCTAATGTATCTGAGCTTGGCCTCATGTAAAGCAGGTAGCAATTGTTAACTTTTCAAGGATGCCAGCCTAAGACTGTCCCCAATTTTTAAGATACTAGATAATATAGGTTTTTATAGAAAGTTCTCAGATTTTTAGAAGGCCAATAGTGTGTTTGTCAAATTAAACATACCGAGAAACAGATTCAATATATGAGCTGCCAGTCTTTGGCTCTTATTTTAGAGAGTATAGAAAAATCAATAGATTACACCTTCCATTCTTTATTAAATGTTTGGAATCTCTGATTGGCAATTACCTGAAATACAATTTTTAAATGTTACTGGTTGAGTTCATACTACAAGCTATAACAGTTAGCTGAGCAAAGGTATGTTTTGTTTTGTTTTCAAGAAAAGTTAAGTAGAAGAAAAAAGAACAAAAAGCCCTTTCATTACTGCATGGAAGGTGACCTTTTCACCACAGAATGATGCACAGAGCTGAATGGGCCTTGGAGGTCTATCTGAGTTGCCTCTTTTTTCTTTCTGAATATTGAACTAATATAGGATTTTCAGGTTATACCCTAGGCTTAAAGACTTCACAATATCTTGTTTATGAAACCAGTCCCAGAATAATTTTTTACAACTGTTGTACTTATGTCTGTAATATGGTCATCCCTCCATATCCACTGGGGTTTGGTTTCAGGACCCTGAAGATATCAAAATTCAAGTATGTTCAAGTTCCTTATATGAAATGATACAGTGTTTGCATATAACCTATGCACATCCTCCCATAATATACTTTAAATCATCTCTCTATTACATATAAAACCTAATACAATGTAAATATGATATAGATGTTACACTATATTGTTTATTAATTTTTCCTTTTTATTGTTGCATTATTTCTTACTGTTTTTCTTTTTCCAAATATTTTCTAAGCGCATTTGTTTGAATCAATGGATATATTTTTATATAGGGCACTCTGCAGATACTAAATAAATATGGTAGGAAATGATCACATTTCATATATATCTTCCCCTTGAGTACAGACTTTACCATCTTTATTGGTTGTGTATGTGTAAACCAAGTATTTTGTTTAACCATAGAGATGATATGTCCAAAGTGAGAAGGAGTTAGATAGCTAGAAAACTAGAAAAGAAAGCTTTCGTTTTTGGAAGGGGATTTAAAGCAAGCCAAAACTAAATGCTTTATTATTGCATATATTTTTAGCAGTACTAACTTTTGAAATTGGTTCTAATGATTCTCTGTGAATTACGGTTCATGTTTTTGAACCAATAGAACTTCTTTACACTTGCTTCCACAGGGTTATTTCTCCTTGGTTATTTATTAGTTCAACATTACTGCATTAGCAATACTTAGGATATGTGGTCAAGTCCATCTTGTGTATCTTTATAATATTGTATAATCTGACAGATTATAGTTGCTGAAAGTCTTTAAAGAAAAAATAAAGAACTAAATTATTTATATTATAGAAAATAACAGCAACAAAACTTTGTGGTTGAATTAATCCTTTATAGATATCTAATTTAATTCTCCTATCAACCCTGTTGATGCATTCTCATTGAACAAATAGAGATCTCAAAAGAGTAAGTGAGTGCTTTGGTGATATCAGTGTTATTGTTAGCTTTGATCTTAGATTAATTTAACCTTAACTTATAACCATAGATATCTACCAAACCAGCACAAGAAAGAATGAGAAATTCCCTTGAACCTGCTTCAAATTTAATTATATATACCAATTGTTGCTATAGGTAGCTTATATATTAACTATACAAGATACACAATAAATTTGTTACATTAAAACTTTGGTCTAAAAATATCTACTAAATATTTATAATAGTATTTAAAAATATAGATTAATATATCATAATATTAGATGTTAACACAAATTTTAATAAAATGTGGATTAGTTATGTTATTCAGTTGTTAAACTGAAAAAACATCTATATCCCAACATTTATATTTTCTTACTTTTATGCTTACCTGCAGAATTTACCCTATATTTTTAATCACCAGATTTGGGACAGTAGTGTTACTTGATCATTGTAATGAATTATTAATTGATAAATTTGAGTGTATAGTATCTCATTAAATTATTACATTTAAGTGTCTATTCTGATTCTAGAATTGAAATCCTACACCCAGAGTTATATTTATTATCTGCTTTTTGTGTGTGTGTATTTCTCAAATTTTTGGATGCTATTCTTCAAAGATTTTGTTAGTCAGAAAGTACTTATTAGTTTTTGGTTATTTGCCTCTTAATAATTTGAAAGAAATTACCTAGAGAAAGATAAGAAAGTCAGCCAAGGTCTTATCATTAAGATTAGAATGCATAACCTCATTTATGTGTTTTAGAGAAAAGCCCTTCAAGGATCTCATCCTTTAGATATGAATAAAAACTACAACAGAATATCCACAAATTATCTTACTTGTTCTTTTCTAATGTACATAGTACTTTCAGAAATTGTGGAGGAGGCAGAAAAACATCATTCTCTTATTATTAATGTTATTTAAATGAATTAGAAAATACTAGAGTATATTTATAGCTATTAACCATCTGAAGTAAAAATATATTATCTCTAGCATTAAAATAATGCCTGAAGAAAGAAAAAAAGTGAAAAAAAACCTACCATCAACTAAAATCATAATTTCTCTCCTGTCTTACCCCCTCTGCTTCTCTCTTCCTCATTTCAAATTAAGAGATTCGTTCTCCTGCTGGTTGTAATGGGAATGAATTTCAATGCCATCCTGATGGTAATTGCATTCCTGATCTGTGGCGCTGTGATGGAGAAAAGGATTGTGAAGATGGTAGTGATGAAAAAGGTTGCAATGGTACCATACGATTGTGTGACCACAAAACCAAGTTTTCCTGTTGGAGTACAGGTAAGTGAACATTTTTTTGAGCTTCTGTTGGGGCTCCCTGAGTGTGGAGTTCTTTTGGTCCATCCTTAATCTGTTTCTTACCTTTTTAAAACGTAATCTTGTATTTCTGGTAGATGTGCTCACATACTATATGTAATAATAACAGAAACTAACATTTAGGGGGAACTATAAATGAGGCTAGCATAATTCTGTGAATGCTATCTGCATGAATTCATGAGGCAAGGGGAAGTTTTTAACTTGCTCATGTTCACAGAGCCAATATGTCAGACTTGGGATTTTATTTTATTTATTTATTTTTGAGATTTGGGATTTTAAACCAGGCAATCTATAATACAGAATCTGGAAGTTCAGAATCTAGAAAGAGACAAGATGCTGAATGAGCTGGTAGCATTCCTCTTTCTGTAGATAAAGCCTTACCCTAAAATTTAAATGAAGATGACTTAGAACGGAAATACAGAATTATATATGCTTATTTTCAACTAATTTCTTAAATTTTACTGTACTATTGCTTAATTCTATTATGAGGAAGATGCTGGCTGCTATTTAAACCTTTTATATGAGGATCACTGAGGCTATTATTGTGTTTTATAAAGATATTCTATGACTATGACTGTTTCATTTTGATTTCGTGTATGTTTGTGTGTGTGTATGTGTGTACACATAGGAAACCAAAATGGAAAAGTCATACAAATAGAATATCTTATATTCTACTATATTTATTACATATTCTAGGTTCCAGTTGAAATGATAAATTTATTTTCTTCCTTCTTTATGCCAGATGATGTGTTGAAGTTTAGAGAAAAGTAGATTACAATGAGCTATTGTTGTGTAATTTGTGAAATGGTTGGTATCATCCTCCAAATAACTCATGGAAAGAATTTTCTACATATTTCAGGATATCATCTCTGGAATCTCTCTTTGATGTGAAATTGTTTTTCAGTTGCCTAATCATAAAATCTTAGTGATTTCTTTTGCTCCCTATATTTACATATTCCAACTGAAAAGTACAAATGAGAATTTGCAAAGGGCGTAAGCAAACACTGTGAAAACCACATGGCTGATGTGCATTTAAGGGTATAAAAAGGCACTTCATTTCTTTTATTTTTTATTTTTATTTATTATTTATTTATTTATTTATTTTTGAGATGGGAGTCTCATTCTGTCTCCCAGGCTGGAGTGCCGTGGCACGATCTCAGCTCACTGCAACCTCCGCCTCCTGGGTTCAAGGAATTCTCTACCTCAGCCTCCCAAGTAGCTGGCATTACAGGTGTGTGCCACCATGATTGGCTAATTTTTATAGTTTTTTTTAGTAGAGACAGAGTTTCACCATCTTGGCCAGGCTGGTCTTGAACTCCTGACCTCATGATCCACCTGTCTCGGCCTCTCAAAATGCTAGGATTACAGGCATGAGCCACTGTTCCCAGCCTTTTTTTTCTCTTCTTAAATATGCCTCTTGGTTATAATTAATGACTCAAATAAGAAATAAGAAAAATAAATGCAAGCTATCATAGGTAGAGATAAATACATATTCCTGGATCCTATTCCTAGCAAGATAATTGTGTTTCCAAAATGTTTTTTTTCAACAATATTTTTCACAGTTGTGTGACTCTCTTCAATTGTTACGTAAAGAGTCATAATTTTAGGGTTGTTAGGAAAATGTAGTTTTAAGTTTAGAAATGGTCTTTTTGGAACATGTATAAATTGAAAATTAATAGATGAATGATTGTAAAATGAATGAATTACTGATGTCATAAATAGGTTTTATTTAATAGGGTAATCTTAATGCCAAAGAGCCAATTATTTGACTCAAGTTCACATCCTTCAAAGCATATATTGTGTATATTTTCCCCATATAACTTCTGGCATTTTCCTGATTGTATTAATCTTAAAACATAGAAGCTAACAGTCTTTAAAACATATATGAAAAAGAAAGTGGCAAAGTTTTGTTAAAACAAAATATAAAACAATATGGAAAATCCAGAGTTCTAATTACTTGGATATGCTATTAAAACAAATTTAGATGCAAAACATAAAACCAGGCTGTAGTTTTTGTATACAGAGATAAATTATAAAGAGATTCACAGTAATATAAATTCTCAAAGCTATGTATTAGTAAAAACAGCTTTGAACTTTCTATTGTGAAAAAATAAATATGCGGCGAAAGCATGTAAACAACAAATATTAGGATTAAGTAAATTTAACATAATATTTTTAGTGTTTGTGATTTATTTTAAAATATATATTGATATTTTGCAATGAGCACTTATAAAACAACATCCTGTGAATATGGTTTAACATAAAAATAAATCTGAAGAATGATGTGGATGGCTCATTAATAAGGTTTTTAAATTCCTATATGTTTGGAGAACTGAATTTTATGAGACAATTTTATATGTATTGACTTGAAATTTG
Source organism: Cacajao melanocephalus (assembly GCA_963573385.1). Lineage (NCBI taxonomy): Eukaryota > Metazoa > Chordata > Mammalia > Primates > Pitheciidae > Cacajao > Cacajao melanocephalus. The sequence goes on from CAUYLG010053040.1 coordinate 59,384, forward strand.
GATTATCTATTTAAGAATGCTCTTAAGTAAACCTCAGATGTTTCTACCAAATAGTTTTTAGGTAAGCAAAAATTTAATGTAAAATAGAACTGTGATAAAACATATATTGCACTTTAAAAGGAAAAAGTGAAAGGTAATAATTTAACCATCCATCTGCTTCTAATTTAATCTGTGGTTTGGATATAGAAAACCACAAATTATCCAACTTTAGAAGAGTTGCACAATTACAAAGTCACATTTATGATAGACTTCTACGAACATTTCAGTCATTAAAGTGAACCACAAACATATGTAAATGTTTAAAATATGTATTCATCTGTAAAACTTGATATTTTTTCATTTACTTTAAATTCTCACTTTTACAAGCTCTAAGACCTTTAAACTACCCACAATGTGCAATCCAGAGTTCATGATTATTTTCAAAGATTTTTAAAATGTTAACTTGAACATTCAAAAGGTTTCAGGCTAGTTAATTTATATATGGTAGTTATAATAGCTTTTTTTATACATAAATTGTCATCTATTGGTCTTTAAATGTAGACACATTAATAAGGTTTTTAAATTCCTATAAAGAAGAGAATGAGAGCTAACTTCAAGTACAGTAGAACAGTCATCATTTAAGAGCTTCTAATCTCAAAGGACCTATTTTTGACCAAGAATTGCATTGTGCCACATCTGTTCTCTTACACTCCAGACTAACAAATAGCAGTTGTATTATAACTAGGGAAAAGGAAAGCTATTTTCAGTGACTCCGTCATGGAAAAGAAACTCAGAAATGCCCTTCTTTAGATTATAAAAGTAAAAGAGAAGTTTGATATTGCATAGTGATGGCAAGGTAACGGGAAAATAGGTCCTCCAGCTGCTTGTAGGAAAGTAAATTTAATCTTTCTGTCCTACTTCTAGAAATTTATGTAAAGAAGAGTAGGATTGTACAAGATCATATATGCATAAAGATATTCAATGAGACACTTTATTTTAATAGTAAAAAATTAGAAACAATATATTGCCTATCAGTAGGGATAGTAATAATAAATAGCTGTGTGTTCACACAAGTACTCTAACATAATTAAGACAATAAAAAGGGAATTCATGTGAAGGTGAGACTTCAAGTTTACACTCTGAACTTTCTGCTTCTCTGTTTTCACTTCTCAACACACAGAAGTGATGATAAAATATAACAGGATAAAATAAGGGAGATACTGCCTTATGAACAAAAAATATATATCTCAGTACAGTATCAAGTGGTGTGCTGAGCTAAAGCTAAATACTTTATTGGGTTGGGTATGCAGGCCAGCAGAAATGAACAGGTGCTCAGATCTTAGGGTCAATAGAAATAAAGCTGTCCCATGTGAAGCTGGGATCTGGAGGCAGGCATTACTGGAAATCAGAACATGGAAAGAAATCCATTTGCTTTTGAAAGGAGAGTTGAAAAAATATATGTATCACTGCTAGTTGCTGCCAGGGGTAGTTGCCTAAATGAAGTCCTCTGCTTAAAGAGATGGGAGGACACAGGCAAGGCAATTGAGTCGAACTTCTATCTGGCTTAAAGATTGAATCTAATAAAAGTCCAATGTTGTTTGGGGATAGAATCTCATTTTTTATATATATATATAATAAGATTCTATGCCCAAACAACATTGGACTTTTATTTTATATATATATATATATACACACACATATATATATATATACACACACACACACACACACACATATATATATTATATATACACACACACATACACACACATATATATTATATACACACACACACACATACACACACATATATATATGTGTGTGTATATATGTTGTATTACTGAACCAAGAATGCTGGAAATAATGAGGTGGGCCAAAGTCAGAATAGCAATACTTGTAGATAGGGACAAGTGAATTCATAAAGTCAGAGAGAAAAATGAAAGTTCTGATCCAAATGAGATTACACACCAGAATTGTAACATACATGAAGAAAGCCATCTCATCAAAATCAGTTGTTCCAAAATGAATTATTCATGATTAAATGAAAATAAGCTATATGTGAAAAATAAGTTTACAATAAGTATGTTGAGATCCTCAAGAAAAAGAAATAAAAACGAATACTCCTAAAATGACTAAGAATTCAGCACAGATATGACAAGCAGAATAATTGTAATAGGGGAAGGTGGAGAATGAGACTGTCTTCTTTAAGGCTGCTATAACAAATTATCATAAACTGGGTTGCTTAAACCACATTTATTTCTCATGGCTCTAGAGACTGAGAAGTCCAAGATCAAGAACTGGCAAATCTGGCGTCTGTTTAAGGCATTCTTCCTGGTTTGCAGATGGCAATCTTCTTATGATATGCAGGCACCACTCTCATAACTGATTAACTCCCAAAGGTCCCACCTCCCAATACCATCATACTGGGGATTAGGATTTCAACATGAATTTTGTCGAGGCACAAACATTCACTCCATAGTACCTATAAGAAAAATGTGGTTCAAAACCACAGTGGGATTGTATTATTTCAACATCAGTTGACTGATAATAAATAAGCCCAGTAATGCCCATGTTGGTGAGAGTAGAGGAAGAAGACATATTGCTTTCAGTGGAGACTGGTGAATCTCTATGGAAAGCAGTGTATTTCAATGTTTGCAATGTATCTACAATTACACACGCTATTCCACCTCTAAATATTTATCGTATAGATATATTCATGCATTTGAGGAATGAGATGTGCAAATATATTTATTTAAAGCTTTATTAAATATTTCATAAAATTGAACTAATACATATATACATATACTCTTCCATGTGTACCAAAATTATCGAAAATTCTTTCAAATGTGACCATTATGTTAGGTTCCAAAGAAGTCTTAAAGTATTTCAAATAATTGTCAATTTACAAAAAGCATTCTTTACACACAAAACAAATGAGACATCTGCAGCAGAATGATTTTTTTAAATGTATTTGACTTCAAAACAATCAATGGGTTAATTAAGAAACCATAATACATATATTTAAATATTTAGAACAGAATGAAATGGGTAGTACTATACATGAAAATGCTTATGACTTTTTAAAAAATAGACTTTATATTTTAGACCAATTTTAGGTTCACAGAAAAATTGAGCAGAAAGTACAGAGACTTCCTACATGCTCTCACCACTCTCTCATATACAGCTTCCTTCACTATCAATATACTACCCCAGAGGGGTACATTTGTTATAATCAATGAACCAACAGTGACTCATCTTTCTCATTCAAAGTCCATGGTTTACATGAGGGTTTACTTTTGATGTTGTATATTCTATGGGTCTTGACAAACATATGATGACATGTATCTATCATTATAGTATCATGGAGAATAATTTCACTGTTCTAAACATCTTTTGTACCCTGCCTGTTTATTCTTCCCTCCCCCTTAGCTCCTGGAAGCTACTGATCTTTTTACCCTCTCCATGATTTTGCCTTTTCCAGAGTGTCATGTCATTGGAATCACATAGTATGTAGACCTTTCCATATTGGCTTCTTTCACCTTGTAATATGCATTTAAGTTTCCACCGTGTCTTTTCACAATTTGGTAGTTGATTTCTTTAAGCTTTGAATAACATTCCACTGTCTGGATGTACCATAATTTTTTAATCTGTTCACCTACTGAAAGACATCTTTGTTGTTTCCAAGTTCTGGCAACTATGAATAAAGCTGTTATAAATATCTACATATAGGCTTTTGGGTGGACATACGTTTTTAATTCATTTGGTAAACACCAAGGGGTCCACTTGCAGGATAGCATGGTAAGAATATGTTCAGTGTTTGTAAGCAATGGCTGAACTCTCTTCCAAAGTGGCTGTACCATTTTGTATACATTCACCTGTGATAAATGAAAGTTCCTGTCTCTCTATATCCTTGAAAATCTTAGTGTTGTCACTGTTCCAGATTTCCATCGTTGTGATAGGTGTACAGTTGTATCTCATTACTGTTTTAATTTGCATTTTCCTAATGACATATTATTTTCAGCATCTTTTCAAATGTTCATTTGCCATTAAATTGCTTTAATCGTTAAATGTTGCAAACAAGCTAAATAGAACAAAATAGGGCACTAGGTCCAAATATGATATTTCTATATAGTAGAATGCCTTGCATATTTGGAGGTCATTATAATGCACTGACATGGACACTTCTCTGTGATTACATGTTGGGTGAAAAGTGAAGGAGCACAAGAGTGGGCACAGCATGTCATATTGATTAACTGAAAGAAAACAAAAATATATTCTTTCTATAATGAAAACATTTCTGGAAGAATTCATAAATTGTCATTATTTGTCTCTACGTATGGGGAAAAGTGGCTAGGAAGAATGACTGAGAAGGTGTCATAACATTTACTGTGTCCTTTTTTGATTGACTACCTTTCCAAGAGTGGTGACAGTTTAGTGCTGACTCATCTACCTTCCACTCTAGATTCCATTGAGATAAGCAACATACCTTTTGAAATCAAGTCCCCCAGTAGGGTTAAAAGTTAAGGACAAGTGATCTTTAGCAGAAGAATGTAACAGAACTGATCATACTCTGTTCTGATCTGCTGTGTAATGAAAATCCACTGTGGACTTCTGTGAATGGCAAACCATTATTCCTGTATATTTTTGGATTGTTTTGTTTTCCTTCCCCCATTGCTGTGTCAGTGAATACAGAGTAAAATGATGAATTTAATCATTGTTGAAAACCAATCTGGATTATTAGAAACAGAAATATCCTATAATGGTATAGTGATTTTGTTAGAATTATATGGTGGGTTATATATGAAGTCTTTCTAAACATGGCCCTTTTTTTTTCTTTCTGTCACCAGCCCTATGGAATACTTCTATTTATTTCTGATGAAAATAATATGGTGAGCTGTTCATTGTTTATGTGCCAGAAAGCTAATAAAATATTTTGCATATTTCCTCTTATGAGCCAACCTATATTTTTCCTTGATTCCTCCCAGTGACAGTTTTAAACCTTTTGTTGTATGCCTATTCTTCTGGTTTCCCTTCAGTCCTGTCTGTAAAGAAGAATAGACAATGCTCCTTTTTGCCCAGGAAGACTCTTCTTCAGATATTGATCCTGTGACCTCCTAATCCTTGTGGGAGCTTAGTCACTTTCCTTGCTTAGCCTTCAATTTTTTTTCTCCACACTAATATTTTTTTCTCCCCATAACTATATCTAGTTCAATAACCTGAGAAACATATCTTTGATTTTATCACATTTTCCCTGTCTTCCTTCTTCCCGTCATTAAATCACCTCATGTAAGTACCTAGGTGTCTTATGTCTCACTATTTCCTTCATCCCTTGCAATCTAACATGCAATCACTTCCCTTGATGGAAATTGCTATTTTCCATGGTCACCAGGAATGATTTCTCAGTTTATGCTCTTCTTTGTTTTGAGTCCTACTCTGCCATTCAATAACTGCATGAGTGCAGAGGGTTACTAAACCTCTCTCTGCATTACAGTTTTCTGATCCTTAAAGTAGCTACGATAACAATGACTGGCATAATGTACAAAGAGTGCCTAGAACACAGTATAAGCTTAATGAATGAAACTTTTCACTATTGCTACTGCACTTAGGCTTCTTTCTCTGCAACCCTTAACCCTGCTGCATGTCCTCTCCTTGTAGTATTTTCTTGTGAATTCTCATATTGGGTCGTTCTCTTTAGCCACATAGTATTTAGACTTCCTTGCCCTTTTTCCTCTGCCTATCCTTCATATTTAATTGAAAAATGTACTTGTCAAGCATATAGTATGTGTCCAGCATTGCAGACATTTTTCTCTTACTTAATTTGTTTTGCTCCTTCTCATCTTTCTACCAGGGCTTCATAGCAATCTCTTCTGTGCCTAGTTTTAACCATCAACTCTAGGCCTCCAAAATCTCTACCACTGACATTGACTCTTTACTTGCAATCCATTTTTTTCCCAATGCAATGCTAAACATTCTACTTTCTCTTCAAAGTCAGAAATGAGTAAGAATTTCTCATTTCTGTTAGAATATTTAATCCCTGTACACTCATATTTAAAGCAGAAAGAACCGTTTGATGCTTCTAACTTAAAATCATTTTCCAAGTCCTAGTCCTATTGAGGTTACCAATGCAGTAGCTCCAATCTCACCCATTCCATTCACTACTCACATCTCATAACCTAAGGTTAAGCTTTCATGATCTCTCACTCAAATCTTTGTGCGGCCAACTGTTTTCCCTTGATGATCATTAGCTTCCATCCACTCTACACACAGTTTTGGCTTCCTCTTACCTCTCAAGATGTGACCTAAGCACATACTTTCAAAAAATCTTGCAATCATTCAAGTTTGTCTGAATCATGTAGACAATCTCCACTGCTAATTCAAAAAGTGTCTCAATTTTCTTAACCTTAATCAGATTGAGAAACACTTCTTGAATTAGGGGCCCCAAACTGCTTCATTCTTGCTTTTTTAACAGGTGCCACTCTTTCCTGCTTTTACACCTTTAGATAAGAGTTTCATATTTTGTGTGAATTAGACAAATAAGGTTGAATATTCAACATATAAAACTGCGTATGTTCAAACTTACCCCTGAAAATCACCCATTAAACCTAATGTGCATGGTTCTGTGTATATAGCTCTGATGATAATTTGTACCTGTAACTATAATATAAACAAGGTATGTTTAGCATAAAATAAAAAGCAAATATAAAAATTAGATATTTATGATGAATTCACTTACAAATGAAACGAAGGTCAACACAATGAAGAACTGATTCTCTTTTACTATCTATGCCCTAACATATTCCCACTGAGTAGCAGGAGTAATCACTATGCTATTAAATTTTTATTTCTTTTACCTGTTCTGTTTACTTGCTTTTGATTTTGTGTAGGGTATATATTTGAATGTTAAAACTGTATGCATAAGGCAGCCATCTATATTAAATGCTTTTTTCCTTATGTAAAATTTTCTACTATCCTTCAAAATACCATTCCAAAGAGTAACTCAGTAAAGTTTGCTCTTATCCTTCCAATCACATATATTTTCCACCTGCTTGAAAATCCATAGCATTCTCTGATGGTTATGTGGCTTTTATCTTACTGTATTTTATATGTTCAATATTAGAATATTTGTCATTACTAGAGTTATTGCTCGACAAGGTCAGGAGTTTGTCTTCCCCATCTTTCTACATTCTTCAGTAGCAAATCAAGCATATAATACTCAAAAAAATTTGCCAAATTGAATTGAAACCAAGCATTGTTAGAGAAATAAATATGTAGGTAACACTAAAGGTTAGTAATATAAAAAAGTTTAGAAGATTAGTATTCAAAAAGACAATATAATAATATAGTCACAAGTAAATCTATTTAGATTTTCTCAAAGATTCATTTCTTCATATTAATATTTGTATTCTTAATATAAACTGCCAGTCATATCCCAGAACAGAAATCATCCCATTATAGCATGTGTTATCTTTTATTAAAATATAAACAAGTATTTTCTAAACAAGTCAGTTTAGAAAAAGATACATCTATTTCAGAAAATGGTCAAGAGTTTAACAAGAAAAGAGAAACTTTAGGAGATATTGTATCAATTTATTTTGGAATACTAGCATGTTTTCTACAATCATAAAAACTTAGTTTTTCTATGGCTGTTGACTTTGCAGTGGTATTTAACCAAATTTCTGTAGTTTGAGGATTTTTTTTTTAATTTTGCTGTTGCTGTTACTTATTCATTCTTATTTTCTTTGCTCAAAGGACAAAACTACAGTTACTAAAATAAAGTCTTTCACATATAGTTATCAATTTGGAAATATCATTATAAATAAATGAGAAAATAGTTTGTAGAGCTCAACTTCATACTAATTATCTAATATTATTTTCAGCATCTTCTAAAAAAGAATTAGTAAACACCAAGTGATTTACTTGGTTATTTGAATAACTCAGGCACATTTTTAAAACTTTAAAGATTTTTGGATTTTCTCTTTATTAGATACTTATTATTTCTATAATATATTTTATTATTATTAATGACTACTTATTTCTTACATATAAAGAAGGAAGCTTAAACAAAGAAATCTGTGATATTTGTTCATTCAAGATTTTATGTCCAATGACTTGATTAGGTACTTACTTAGGTAAGGATTTATCTTGATATGAATTAAGTAAAAATCTGTATGTTTAAAGCATTTTTACTGAGGTCATTTGCTTTAGGGTTTTACTTAATTAATGTTCATGAGTTAGAAATTCATTAAACTTATCATATCTGGTTCACCTTCTTATCTACATTTTGCTAAGAACTAAAACCAAACAAATAAAAACAGAGAGATGCAATTAAGCTTCAAACAGCCCCTGAAAAATCAATAAAAAGAGGAGAGATATTTAAGCTAATACAATTCATTTAAGCCATGTATTCATATTTATTTATATTACTGGTGACATTATTTGTTTTAAAGTTTTACAGTCATCTGAATATGATTTTTGTTTACCTTTTCCAGGCAGTATCTATATCAGGGATGGCAAATAGATTTACTGCTATTCTGACTCTGAAAGATTGATAGTGATTTATGGATATATCTGTTGAAACAATTCTAAGGTCATTCTGGAGTCAGTAGTTGGAAATGCCATCATGGATTAGTGATGTCTCTGGGAAAAAAAAAAAAAAAAGTAGTTGCATCTTAATAAACCAAACTAAAAATGGGAATTTGCATATTCTTGAACCCTTGCAAATGACTTCATACAATTTAATGCTTAAGTATAGAATGTCATATTTTAGACTACAATGATATATTATGCATTGATCTTGTCTTTCTAACTAGATTAAAAGCTCCTTGGTGACAGGGAGCAGGTTTTATGCTTTCTTATATTTCTGAAAGCCCTTAGGAAAGGGTAAGGCAAGAGTAACTTCAACATAATATTTTTACAAGAAGGCTATTGAATCTGTTAGGCTTCATTCCATATGTGTGTACATAATTATTTTTTTAAATGACACTATACTTTGGAAAACTTATGCAAGTATATGGGAGAAGGAAAATAAAGCAGCACAGGAGTATTCAGTGGAAAGTTTATCTTACTCCTACAAGTTTCCAATTACTAATTCTTTCCAGAGGCAATCATTTTAAACTATTTCTTGTGTAGCTCTCCAGGAAGAATTCAAGTAGAGAGAAGTCTATTCATGTACTTATATTAATAAATGTGTGGAATTATAGTCATAGATATTGATAAATAGCTAAATTCCTTTCAACATATCAGAGCCTACATACACTGAGTTCTATGCCTTTTTAAAATTAATTTTGGAAAATAGTTTTGATTCACTTATGTAGATTGACACATTCTTCTTCACGCAAGCATATACCTTTAATGCATGGATGCATTGTAATTGATTTCACCAGGCTTGTAGTAATTATTTAAATTGTTACTTGCCTTTTCCTAATATATATGAAACATCAATACATATCCTAGCATCTTTGTGCATTTATGCAAATATATTTATGAAAACATTTTCTAAAATTAGAATTACTGTGGTGAAGGGTTGACATGTTTTATTTTCTGGATTTCTTGACGTTGCCATAGAGAGAGCTTATCATAATTTGTAGCCCCTTTGACATTTGTGCTGTTTCTTACATCCTTCTCAAATCTAGATCTGTATTATTTGACTTTTTTTTTTTTTTTTGAGACAGAATCTCACTCTGTCACCAGGCGCCAGGCTGGAGTGCAGTGGCGCGACCTTGGCTCACTGCAACATCGCCTCCTGGGTTCAAGCAATTCTCCTGCCCCAGCCTCCCCAGTAGCTGGGACTACAGGCGCACGCCACCACGCCCAGCTAATTTTTGTGTGTGTATTATTAATAGAGATGGGGTTTCACCATGTTGGCCAGGATGGTTTCGATCTCTTGACCTCGTGATCTGCCCGCCTCAGCCTCCCAAAGTGCTGGGATTACAGACGTGAGCCACTGTGCCCGGCCATTATTCAACTTTTTTATCTTGATGTGTCTAATAGAGAAGGAAGGGTGTCAACAACTGCTTATTTTAGTTTACCCTTTTTAATTAAAAGGGGTATTGAATATCTTATGTTTGTAAACCATTACTGTTTCTCTATGAATCTTGCACTTGGATTGATTGTTATCCTATTGATTTAAAAGAATCCTTGTATTTTTTAAAAATACACTTTTTTCATATAATGAAATATTTTTAAAATATGATGAAATGTCTTTTCTGACTTAATGACTGTCCACTGACTTTGTCTATGGAGTTTATTGTTGCAACATGGAATAAAATGTTTATAAAATTCAGTTTAATATTTGTATTTCTATCGTCCTTATTTTAAAATGATTACCTCTTTGATATATCTATAATATGTCATAGCATAAGAAGTCAAGTGAAGATTCAGCTTTATTGTTTATCCTCCAGATTGGCTAATGAGGTGATACTACTTCATTAATTTTGTTCTCTACTATTTGAATTGGCAACTTTATACATATATATATGCCATCTACATAAATGGACCTATTTCTAATGTCTCTGTGCCCTTTAATTATTGATGTATTTATTGATATTTGTTTATAAAAAGTATTTTAGCTACTATTCCCTTAAACTACTTCTAAATAGTTGGCATATAAAGTTTCTGCTCATTAAGATGCCTCTGGTTTTGTTTTGTTTTTTGTTTTTCTAAGATTATGAATGATTTTTCTAGTTTTATTTTTTTAATTTAAAATAAACTTGTAGGGTGGCATTCATATTGTTACTATTTTGAAAGGATTATATAAATTAAAAGAAACTTAGTGTCTTTACAGTAATACATGATTTTATTCAAGAACAAACCGTATCTTTATTCAAGGCTTTTTTTTTTTTTAATATTCTTTGTGGAACTTTGAATTTAATATTGGAATTTCTGTTGTATAAATGTTATATAGTTCTTGTGTATTTTAACCCAAAATACTTTCCTGTATGTAAAATTTTAATTGGCCTTTTATTCTAGTATATGCTGTCTATAGATATGAAATCTATTTTTATGTTATTTTTGAAACTAGCTACCGATTTTTGAATTCTTAGTTTCTTGTAGTCCTTATGTAATTTTAATGATTTTATAATTATATGATTATATTAACATGTTGAATATCAAATGTATTTTTCTAACTATGGAACTGAAATATTATATTTCATCCATATCTATGGAACTGAAATATATATTTTTATTTGACATAATAGTGTGAGGAATTATTAATCTATTTTTATAAATAAAACATTTTGCCCCTATATTTTAATTATTTTAAAATTTACTTACCTATAAGATTTGAGAAGACATTTAAAAACATAATGATTTTTGGACATACAGAATCTAATATTTTTCATTTCCCTTATATTTGCCCCACCTTTTTTTTTTTTTTTTTTGCGAAAATTTCTTTTTTTTTGAGATGAAGTCTCACTCTGTAGCCTAGGCTGGAGTGCAGTAGCTCGATCTCTGCTCACTGTAACCTCCACCTCCTGAGTTCAAGTGATTCTCCTGCCTCAGCCTCCCAAGTAGCTGTGATTACAGCATGCACCACCATGCCCAGGTAAATTTTTGTATCTTTATAGAGATGGGGTTTCACCATGTTGGCCAGGCTGGTCTCGAACTCCTGACCTCATGATCCACACGCCTCGGCCTCCCAAAGTGCTGGTATTACAGGCATGAGCTACCGTGCCCTGCCTATCTCATTTATTTTTATAAGATGCTAATATGTAGCCAGTCAATAGTATTTATCTTTAGGTACATTTAAAAATTTTATGTTACACCTGAACATTGTATGATCTAGAAAGGATAATTAATTAGAAGTAAATGAAAGACAATTTGGAAAGGAGGAAAACTTTGCAGTGACCCATTCACATAGACAACAATGCCAGGCACCATGGTGGCTCACGCCTGTGATCACAGCAGTTTGGGAGTCTGAGGTGGTGGATCACCTGTCAGGAATTTGAGACCAGCCTGACCAACTTGGTTAAACCTCATCTCTACTAAAAACTCAAAATTATCCTGGCATGGTGGCACATGCCTGTAATCCCAGCTACTTGACAGGCTGAGGCAGGAGAATTGCTTGAACCCAGGAGGCGAAGATTGCAGTGAACCAAGATCACGCCATTGCACTCCAGCATGGGTAACAAGAGGAAACTCCATCACAAAACAAAACAAAACAAAACAAAACAGAAAAGCAACAACAATGACCATTGTTCTCTTTGTGTTTCACACTGTTACTGTTGAATCATGCTGACTAAACGATAATTATTTTCTTTTTTTCTGCTAGAAACAATAAAGCATTTCTGTAAGTTCTGTCTATACACATGTTAGCTGTCAAAATGGTTAATGCCATTTGATATTCACTTATAAAAGGGCATGTAAGTATGTCGTGTGGGGAGTTGGGATGTTGAGGTTATAAATATAAATAGAAGGACAACCCCTCCTCCTAAAATAAGGTATTTACCTGAATTTGGGTTTCTGACAGGCACCAATAGCATTTACCTAAATTTAGGGATATAAAAAGCACTGATATACAAATGTATCTTTAAAATTTGCTTTTATTTTTGTGATTAAACTTTCAATTAGTCACAGATACCTTCTATCTCTTTTTTTATATATGTATATCCTAATATATATATATATATATATATATATATATATATATATATGGATATATATATAGTTTCAAGCAATGACTTGAAACTAAAGAAAATATCAAAGCTCAAACCCTAAGAGCACTTTAAGGACCAGGACAAGAAATATTCAAATGCTGTCATGAAAATAAAGTGTCAAATAATGAGCAAATAGATTTTGTTTTCTTTTGCTAAAGACACGTAATTCTGCTTGTGACTGAAGACAATAATGGCCACTCATTATTACAATTACCTAATCACAAAAATCAAACACATACTATTTCTGTTTTCTTAAGGGAGATGCATCAACAAAGCATGGGTGTGTGATGGAGATATTGATTGTGAAGATCAGTCAGATGAAGATGATTGTGACAGTTTCTTGTGTGGACCACCCAAGTATCCTTGTGCTAATGACACCTCAGTCTGCCTGCAGCCAGAGAAACTCTGCAATGGGAAAAAGGATTGTCCTGATGGCTCTGATGAAGGAGATCTCTGTGGTATTGCATGTTTAACTGAATTGGCTTCTCTATAGAAACTACAACCTTTTAGTTTACTTGCTGTTACTTAATATAGTAGCATTCCTTCCTTCCATTCATTTCCTTTAAATGTAACTTTTAGCAGTGAAACTTATCTACATTTTTCAGATACTCTAAGGCTATAGAAAAAGTTTTAAATGTGATCAGAAATTTCTGAAAACAACACAGAATAAGCTAGCATATATAGAAGTACTTAATTGTAGAGCTGTGTTCATCATTTAGATCTATGGGTGGCCAATGCTGTTCCCCCAGTTGAACTGATTATTTGTTAAGTGAGTCACTCAGAACAAGAAAAACTTGTTATTCCTCACGTATGGGATAAGAGCTCACCACCACCCTATATATTTTGATATGCCTTCTAATCATTACAATCGAAACTGACTTTTAGGAAGAGAAAGAGACTGGATAACAAAACCAATTGAGCATTACCCAATTTGCTATAATTTTCTCTCCAGTTTTTAGCCCTCATACAACAGCTTTCTTTAATATGCTTTATCTAGTTAAAATGATGATTTCAATGAGCTTTGAAATCCCGTTGGCTAGCAATCTTTCTTACCAACCAGCACATACAAAAGAAAATTACATTTCCTTCTCTTTGGGGAGATGAGAGATTTAGTAAAGAGATTTTTAAAATGTGTTTTCCAGATAATATTGAAGGTGACATCAATAGAGTAATGAAGAACAGTTTACAAAATGATAAGAACAGTAATGAGATGACTTGAGGCTATGAGAAAATGACTTTAGGAAATAATGAAGCTGACTGAATGAAAGTAGAAAAGACAACTACATTGAAGCCTAAAGTTATATTTTGACCTCAAATGAGCATTAATAGCATACTGAGTGATATAACAAAGAGTGATTTTTTTTTAACGTATGTGGCAAAATGTCTTTTTTTAAAGTCATTATTTTATAAAATAACCTTGAATCAGTGAATGCAACAGTCTTCATTCAATGAGGCTAAAATTATGCAAAAAGATTCAGACCAAGAAAAAAGAAAAACAACTAAAATTAACCAACAAAAATTATAAATAAAATATGACAAACTTCATTTTTCTGTATTCATTTTTTTCTTGCCCAGCTTGTTATTTGTAGTAGAGTGGGTTGGTGAGAGTTTTGCTCACGAAGGTTGTAAATACAATTCTAAAAGGAACTATCAATACTCTTAAAAGAGAAAAGAATGTATGAAAAAACTCTAGACTTCAACAAACTTAAATTCTTTTCTTCAATTAAATCATTTGAGTAGGTGACTTATTTTTTAAAATGTTGGTTTCTTAGAATAGAGGCAATGGTATTAGGTAATCATGGTAATAATGCCTGATGCTACAGCTATTGAAAAATATTAGTACTTTTCTACCTTTTCCCCATTCTTCAAGTTAAATGAAATAAAAGGCAAAAGACAGAAAGTACACCCATTGAGAAAAATGAAGAAAATAAGGAGACACAATCTTATTTTCCTATTCTTCACTTTCCAAATTGGGAAAGTAAAAGAGTAATGAGGGAATTCCCTTTAATTCATTTCTTTGTCTACTTCGGAATTGAAAACCACTTCTTATCTAGCCATATAGTCATTACTTAAAAAGTTTTGCCCAAACATTTCAAAAGATTATAGAGATTGAAATGGATTATAAGAAGAAATCTGGTGTGAAAGTACCAGAGAAGATAAAAAGACTATTATAATTGCAGCATTGTGGCATATTGAACTACACACCCTACTCTTGAGGTGAAGTTATGAAAAGTTAGAACAATAAAAACAAAAATCAAATACTGGCCAAGGGATTAAATTGCCTTTTCTATGATTATATGCAATATATCTAAGGAAAAGGAGAACCCAAGAATCCAAATCTTCCAATTCTAGTAAAGAGATTATTTTTAGGGAATTTTAAAAATAATTTCAAAAGAAAAGGGATTTGCACTTAAGAAACAAACAAAAATAGACTTTACTCTAAAATGGAGTTATATTGATCTTTGCTATAAGAATATGTCAAAGATAAAGCCAGATGCTAACTTGTAAAGTGGTAAGTAAAGATTTTATTCATTAGTAACTTGTGATAGAAAAGTGAGTCCGGTGTGAACTGAGCTCAGCTTCACTGAAACTAAAGACTGGAAACTTTTAAAGGTCGGGTTTTCTAAGGAAAAGGCACTAAGGGGGCTCAGGGGGCTGGTCCACAAGATTAGGCCATCTGATTTTGATAATTGATGCTTCACTGGAGGGGAAAACAGACTTGTCTTATCTTTGTGACAGGAGGCAGTGGCAGCAAATGAGAGTAAGATACCCACTGGGCTGGGAGTGAGAATGAGAGTGAGAGTTACCTTCTCAGATGTTTGCGCTTCAAAGAGAAAGCTCTTGGCTCCTTAGAAGGCAGTTCTGGGTAGTAGAAGATTTACATCTCAAAAAGACAGAGAAAGGATTTATAATTGCAAGCTTTCTAAAGCGACTGTTCTAAGAGGAGGTTCAGGGCCTATTTGCCTATTACTGTGATGTTTCTCAGGGAGTCAATTTAATGTGGGGGCTGGGGTTATTCTAGGGACGCACATTTAAGCTGCTAAACAATGTGTTCGTGATTGTTCAAGTCTCTTAGTTTGTATTTGTGGCCCATGGGCATGGGGAGGGGGTGGTGGAGGTAAGGGCAGCCGGATGAAATCATTTGTGCTTAGAGTCTGCAGTTTTTATAGGCCAATGCTAAGGTCTAGTCAAGAAGAGGACTTAGAGGATCCTGACTAGTGTTTGGTCATGGAGAGAGTCTTTGTCAGGTAATAAAAAATGTTTAAAGAAGTTGCAAGATTAATAACAAGTATAGGGCTAAGTAAGAATTAACAGGTTCTACTTATGCAAATAGTGGCATTAAATTTATTTATTCAATTTCAGATTTCAATGTGAATTTCATTTAACCTGTAATCTGTGACTTCATTCTACAGATAGTATTAGAAAGAGACACTTTGGTACTGAGAGAACAGTGACATTTGAAATAAGCTAAAAGCATTGTAACAATTTCTTTTTTACCTCCTGGGCACAGTGACATTTCTTTACAGTTATATTCTTGAAAAAGAATGTCAATTGAACTAAAATGGGGTAAATACTTTGAAATGACTGCTCTTTTGAAATGCTTATGATTATGGGTGAACAAACATATTTGGAGAACCAAGAGCTGAATCTATTTTTTTCTTCTAAAATAATACCAAACTTGAATTTTTAGAGAAAACAGTTAAAACAATCATTTTCCTTTTCTTATTACTATAGCTTCTTTGATGGTGAAAAATTATATGAATAAGAGTTGACCCATATAGAGCTTTTAAAATGTAGAAATATTTTTTAAAGCCTTACCTTTCGGGCCAGTTTTTGTACTGGATACATTTTCATAGACAGCCGGAAGTATTTGCAGTATGTAAATAAATATTATTGCAATTTACCAATTATTAGATAATCGTCTTTTTAGCACATCTCAAAACATACACAATTAAATAGAGTTTGAAACACATTTGAAAATATTTTTAAAGCCAAGAAAACAAAGCTTCTTTTGGCCTTTTTTCTATATGCCTAATGGTACACAATGGTAGGTAATGTTGTCATTTCAAAGACAATTATCTGCCATTTTCTTCAAGGTTATAAGCATGTCATATTGAAATTTTCTCAAGTAGACAATGCTGACTCAATTTCAGGGCAACGTGAGCTTTTAGACAATTTTGCTACTTTAAAAAAATCATCAAATATTTTTAACTTGTTACTCAATGTTAGGTATACACTGGTAAACAGAATAGATATTTTCTATCCCCTCATGGAGCTTGCAATTTGGTGATAAAGTAGAACAATAAATATATTTAAAGGACAGCTATATATTTAAATGCTATTTAAAAAGATAATTTTTTTTACAAACTAATCATATTATCTATGTAATCAATACTATTGCTCATTGTTTCAGCCAAAATACCAGGACAACTTTTTGTTTTTTTTAGTGTTTTGCTTATGATGTTTCCATGACATCATTGAATGAATAATAATAACCAATATATGAGGCACATGTACAATTCACCTAACTTAAAAATAAATTCCTGCAGCCACTAATGGACAAAGTAATCCATTCTGCATTGTAACTCCAGATTGGACTGTACAAATGTTGCAAAAGATATATAGATATTATGTATATCTATTCATGTAAGTATAAAGATATGCTTGTTAATTTGTTAACATCAAGATATGTCTAATATTCAGATCATTATGGTATGTGCATCATTTTTGGAAGACCTACAAATGATTTTGCACAGCTGCTAAGAGGCTCAGCATAATCTTTCCGGTCATAATAGAAATATTGATCTCGCTTTACATCTGTGGGGTAAAGCAAACTATATTCCAAAGTTTTACAGAAATGAAAATCTTCCATTTACAATTTATATCATATAGAATTAAATTTGGCCTTTGGATGAGTTCTGTCATCATTTCTATACCGATCCCTGGAGAATAAAAAAATCCAAATAGGGCTTTCTTATATTCATTTATAGTATCCTGGCTAATTGTAGGCTGAGAGAATTGAGTTCAGTGATTAGTATTTAACTGAGGAAAGCAATTGAGAAGACCTATAATCTGTTCCCCCCTTTTTACAGATGAATGTTCACTGAACAATGGAGGCTGTAGCAACCACTGTTCTGTTGTTCCTGGAAGAGGAATTGTCTGTTCCTGCCCTGAAGGACTTCAACTCAACAAAGACAATAAAACATGTGAAATTGTGGATTATTGTAGCAATCATCTAAAGTGCAGCCAAGTGTGTGAGCAGCACAAGCACACAGTCAAGTGCTCATGTTATGAAGGTTGGAAGCTGGATGTAGATGGTGAAAGTTGCACAAGTGTTGGTAAGTAGATATTTTGTGTGTGTTACTATATTTAAGAATAAATCTTAAAAAAAAAAATTCCCAAAAGAGCTTGAGAAAATTAACAAAATGATTCAACTAATTTTAGATAAAGCATTTAACTATAATGCGTCATTTTAGACATATTACAAAATTTCTGGAGAGAAAATATTATAATAATTCTTACTTTTGCAGTCCATTGAATTGTCACCATCAGATTATTTTTTCCTGAAACATTGATTTCATTATCATATCCCAGATGGGTTTGTTTTTGCATGTGCAAAAGCATTTGCTTTGTTTCTCTGTGTATGCTTTTTTAGGGGGTCCTGCCCCACATTCCCAGTTGTTATTTCTACTGCTCTTGAAAATAATTTCTTGCTCTGGCTGTGCTCATCTTCTAACTGCTTATTTAAAGCATTGTGTGGATTCTCTAGGTGGTTTTTCACAGTGGGAAAAGCAAACAAAGGCTTTAGATTATGATATTCAAACTCTAATTGTGTAACTGACATTCATTCTCTGTGTGACCCTAGGCAGGTTACATAACGCTTTTGAGCTTCAGTTTTCTCATTTTTCAAGTAATGTTGCCAATTATAACCATTTCTTGCTTACAGCATGTTGTAAAAATAGCATGAAAGAGACTGTGCCTCACACCCATAGGGTGTTTAAAGAAGCATTGCTTCCCATCATCTTTTCCAGATTCTTAGTCTGAGTCCACAGGAAATCTGGAAGTTCATAGATAGAATTGAAGAGATCCGGGAACTTTGTTTGGGAAAATATTATAGATTTATTTTAACTTCGAACTGAAAGTTAGCATTTCTTTTTATTGTGAATGTATGCCACAGACCACAGAAGTCATTAGCAGCAACTATGAATTTGCCAATAGAAGTAATAGACATATTCATATCACATTATAGTTGTTGCACCATATCTCAAAATATCACTTCTGTTCAGGCTTTGAAATCCATTACTAATTCAATAATGGGACTCATTAGACCCACCGCTGGATCTTATTATTGAATACACTAATAAAATCCTTTCTGTGTGGGAATATCTCTTCAACTTTTTCCAAGACAAAACGGAATACCGTATCAAATAAATACTGTATTAAATAAAGTTTGAATTTCATGCCATCAAAATAAATATATAAGTAAATACGTTTGTAATTATATTCAAAAATGATTTAATTTCAGTAACTGCATTTCAATATGTTTTCTTATCTATACTTTTTGAAAAACTTTATTCTTACTGTTCTTGTACGTTTAAAAACTTTCTAGTATTTGCTAGCACAATAGGGTGACTTTAGTCAAAAATAATTTAGTTGTACATTTTTTAAAAAGCTAAGAGTATAATTAGATTGTTTGTTATACAAGGATAAATGCTGGATGTGATGGATATCCCATTTACCCTGATGTGATTATTATGCCTTGCATGCCCGTATCAAAATATTTCATGTAACCGGTAAGGTAACTGGGGCCAGTGGCACAGGGGGTAAAGAAATTTACCAAGACAGTTGTAGTTAAAGAAAGGCAGGTTTATTAGAGAAAGTATTAAAATACATTGCAAGGTTGCGACAGGCAGCTCAGCAGACAGAGCTGTCTGCCAAGAGGCAGGGGCTGGAAGGACATTTTATATCATTGTGCTGGAGGGAGCTACTTGTGGAATGAGATCATTGTGCCCACAGAACAAGAAGGTTGTTGATTATGATGAGATTAGCCATCTATCAGAACGATTGTTCTTGCCCACTTGGAGCTCTCCCCCACCTGGAGCCCCTTCCACATTGTTGCTTACTTATCTTATCAGGCCTCCACATAACCGATAAGTATACCACTACTATAACACCTACTATGTACTCACAAAAATAAAAACAAAAAGTTACTTTTAAAAAACACAACTTTCTGAGGAGTCCACATGTTTCATCAGACTGCTAAGAGCCCATACGTTATGAATTTCTATTTATGTTGTTTCTTACACTTAGATTGTACTTTCCTCACTTTATCTCCAGAAATCCTGGATATTTTTTGAGACTTACTGTCTCAAGTCTTTTTTTCATTAATTAAATCTTCTTCCAAATATCCTTGTTCTCTATTTATTTTTTCTTTCTATGACTAGGGTATATTGTTCTTATGTATATGCTATCACATTTTTAATTGGCCGTTTTGTATTTCTAGATATTTTTTCCCTTACTTCTTATCTTCCAATAAAATAATACAAACTTTGATGTTAGAAATCAGGTTATAGACTTTTCTCTTGTGCTTTATGTAATATCCAGTCCAATTCTGGGAAAATAATATACAGTTAATAAATATTCTTTTATAGATTATATTATTTTAATCTTTTATTTTCAATTTTGTTTTTGTTTTGTTTGTAATTATTTTTGCAGTAGTTTTCTTCTGACCATTAAAATTTGAATCCTAGAGAATAAGTGTAGCAGATATTTATTCTACACTTTGTTCTTCAATATTCTTACACAAAGTGATTGGCTTGAGAGCCTGAAAAACAGCAATTTGTTGTGATGGTAATAGTCATTTCATTCATCTACATGTTTCAGATGGAAAAACAATAGATCAGATATTGACCTCAGACACATTTGTTATCATTATTGGAGAATTGGCTCCAGATGACAAAATGATTGAATGTTTTAGAGTGGTTACATACCATATGAAATAAATAACAACTTATGTCTATTATTAGAGTAATTCAACATTTAAATCCAGGTGACCAAGTACAAAGATAACTTTCCTAATGGAATTGAACCCTCTGCTCTCAGCTCAGAATGGAGCTGTAGGGGCAGAAAGGAGGTGTTCCCTTTTGTCCCCATCATAAGGGTCATAGATAACTCTCCTATAACAAAGACAGGTTAACAAGAGAAAATCATAGCAAATTTATTTGATCATATTTTTTGTTTATTGTTTCTTGTTTTAAAATAGTATAACAATAGTTTATTGATAGGCAATTTGATTAGTAGAGTTACAAATACAAAAAGGAGGAAAGATAACCAGAAAGAAGACCTTATTTCTAACAAACCTTCAAGAAAATCTTGATTATTAAAACGGCTCTTATCCTGTAAGTGTTGCATATAGAGTTTTAGCTCCTCAGAGCCCTCTGTCAATAAGGTGCCCGAATTTGCTACTGCTGCCTTGGGGAATATTTCTTAGTGTTGTATTGGTGCTTCTCTGACAAAGCATACTTTTTAAAATCAAGACAAACAGTCACATATTTATGAAAATCCTAAATTCCAAGTATGAACACTGCAGTTGACCTGATGGACTGGTATAAAATCATAAATCCTTAGATTAACCATGCCAGCCTCTCATGAATTATTTGAATTTCATAAAAATACGAAGTGTTAACATAGAAATGAAATGGCAACTGACGTTGTGAAAGCTCACATATTGAACTAAATGAAATCTCAGGCTGTGATGTGGAGTTAGAAAATTCTCTTACCAGGCAGCACTCCCTCACCATAAAAATAGCAGCTATCCTAATGATGATTTTGAAGACCAGCTTGCTCACTGCCATACCCATGATTCAAATGAAGAGGTGTTTCTGTATCTTAATTTCTTTTCTTTTAGCATGGTTGAGAAGAGCCTTGAAAGGGAAAATATATCATTGAGTAGAACATAAGCTCCTGGAGTATCCTTTTATTGCAGATACCCTTGACAACAGGAGCCTTTGAAGCAGCCACACTCCAACAAGTTCTAAGTCAATATCCTGTAAGGTTCCCACAGACCTGGAGAATGTCATGCAAACTTCTCGGTGGCCATGAACCTCTCCATGTACTTACTATAGGCTTCCAGTTCTTGAAGGTTTTTTATTTTTGAAAAGATTACCTTCCATAGCAAGTGGACAGATCTGAGAATCACTGCAGATGCTCTGTAAAAGCATACTGAGCTCAGGACAGTTCTCTCCCAGGTGAATAATTTTAAGGCAAGGACAGCAAGATATCTTTGAGACCTGAGCTATCTGCTTCCAGTTGAGGTTGAGTTTGATGACCTTCAGCTGTCCTACTATATCAGGTATACTTTGAATCTGATTCTTGGAAATATCTGCCACATCCGGTGCCTTAGGCACAAAGTTGGTGATAGTTCTCCCAGTTGATTCCCAGAGAGGCTCAGGGTCATGAGGATAGACAGTTGCCCAAACATAGATGGCAGCTCTCTCAGGTGACTGCCATTTAGGTATAGCATCTCTAGTTTTGGGTTTTTCTGTGTGGATTTCATAATCCCATTAGGCAGAACAGTCAGTTTACGTTGTTCAAGGAGAAGTTCTTCAGCAGAGTGAACTTCTGTTTCAGCAAAAGCAGTAGGTTCTCCATCTTGTTTTTGGACAAATCAGTGGTCCTGAGAGTGTTTGGTAGGGTCTGCAATTCTAAGGGGAACTCAGTCAGCCCACGGTCCTTTAACTGAGGCACCAGTTTAGTGTGCCGATTCCACGTGAGTGCAGAGGGCACTGTTTCCTGTCCTCATGCTTCAGCCCACATTCCTCCTGCAGCTCAGCTGCCAGACGGTCCAGCAGGGGAAGCCCCAGGACCCACACTAGCTGGGTTGCATTCCCCAGGCTTAGTCCTGGGTGGGAACCTGATGGTAGTTTTATGTAACATTGAAGCTTTCCGAATGAAGACCCAAACATCTAGGAAAAACTATCAATTTTTTTATGCTTAGGCTCAATGAAGTATGGACAGATGTTTAGAAATATTATTGGACAAAAAGGGTATGATCTAATGCTAATAGATGGCTGGGAGGGAACCAGCATGGTCTGTCTGCTCTGATTCTTCTGAACCTGTCTGGATGGCATTCCTTCCTCCAGGATACGGGCCAGACCCCTGCTGGAATGAGAGTCTTCAATTTCTTTATGGCCAGCTCTTAAACACAAAGGTTGGTGTCTTTGTCAGGGTTCTCTAAAGGGACAGAACTAATAGGATAGATGAATACACAGTGGGGGGTGTATTAGGAGAATTGACTCACACGATCATAAGGTGAAGTCCCATGATAGGCCGTCTGCAAGCTGGGGAGCCAGGAAGCCACTATGAGTTCCAAAACCTCAAAAGTAGGAAGCCGATGGTGCAACCGTCAGTCTGTGGCCAAAGGTGTGAGAGCCCCTGGAAAATCACTGGTGTAGGTACAAGAGTCCAAAAGCTGAAGAACTTGAAGTCTGATGTTTGAGGGCAGGAAGCATCTAGCATGAGAGAAAGATAGAGGCCAGAAGACATAGCCAGTCTAGTCTTTCCACATTCCTCTGCCTGCTTTTATCCTAGCTGTGGTGGCAACTGATTAGATGGTACCCAGCCAGATTAAAGGTGGGTTTGCCTCTCCACATCCACTGACTCAGATGTTAATCTCCTTTGGCAACAGCCTCACAGACACACCCAGGAACAATACTTTGCATATCTCAATTAAGTTGACACTCAATATTAACCATCATAGTCAGGGAAAGTTAGAATAATATTTTTAGGCTTTATGGCCGGCTTTGGAGAAAGGGGCTGCTAGTTTCTATGACTTGCTGTGGGAAAGAAAGATTCTAGTTACTACAGCTTGCCTAAGGAGAGAATGAAGCATGAAAGACAGGAAGACAGGAGAGGGTCGGGGAGAGACTTTGCTTCTGAGGTCGTTTCTTAGGTCTTCACTTTGGGGTACTGTTTTCTGAGCCCCCCAAAAACTCTAACAATACCATATGATTTCTCACTGTTAAGATTGCTATATTTTCCATCTGGTTTTGTTCATAATTTTATAGAAAAGCAAAAGTATATTTCATCTTTTAAAGTTACAGTAAAACATTTTAAGTGAATAATTTAATCTGCTAGTAATAAATCTCTTTCTGAAATGTATAATGCACTTTGTGCATGTAAAAAAAAAAAAGGCTTTATTCTGTAATTTGTTTACCCCATCTGTTTTAGAAAAGCAGCAAATTCACAGTTCAATAAAAACAAATTGACTAGTTACTACTGGACTTTAAAAATATAAATTTCTTCTTTCTTGCTTGGTTTTCTCTTTTCCATTATCTTCAGTTGACTCCCTCTTTGAAAATGTTTTCTTTCTATTGAATGAAATACCTGTCCTTATCCCTCTTGATATTAAAAAGAAAAAAAAAAGATGATAGCAGTCTTTTGGCTGGGCATGGTGGCTCACACCTGTAATCTCAACACTTTTGGAGGTTGAGGCAGGAGGATTGCTTGAGCCCAGGATTTCAAGACAGCCTGGGCAACGTAAGGTTACCCCCTACCTACAAATAACTACTAGCCAGTCATGGTGGTGCACATCTGTGGTCCCAGCTATTCAAGTGACTGAGTCAGGAGCACTGGCTGAGCCCATGAGATTGAGGCTGCAGTGAGCCATGACTGTGCCACTGAACTTCAGCCTGAGCAAGAGTGAAACCCTGTCTCAAAAGAAAAAAAAAAAGGTAGTTTTTCAAATTACAGCCATGATTGTTCCATTCTTTTTTTCCCCTTGAGTTTTCCTCTGTAGTTCTCTCATATTTTTTAATTTCTCTATAATCTTTCCTTCTCTGTTTCTTTACAATCTGGATTTTTCTGAATTGCAGAACTGACTCTGTTTTTCTCTAAGTTCACTCCTAATATCTTATTAGTTAAATAATATGATCTTTCATAAACACTACTTTTATAATTTTTATTTTTTATTTAATATATCTAAAATCTCAGTTTTCTTTTATATCTCAGTACTCAATTACATTGTCCCTCTTTAATTCATTTATTAATAATTTAACTCATTTATTAATAATTATTATTACTTATAATTCAATTATTAATTACTCTTCTCTGAAGTATTGATTTCCTTTATGATCACCTAAAATATGCTACTGATTCTGATATGGACAGGAGGCCAGGGAAATACTGGGTAGAACAGGGTAGTTCCCTGTGAGGGCCCCACCCTCAAGCCCAGACATGCAGCCCAAAGTGAAAACTTTACATCTCTGTTTTCCTGCTGGAATGTTGCCATTTCCCAAACCACCCTGGCCCAGCCCGCCCTCTGATACTGTACCCTTAAAAACCCCAGGCTTCATCGGCAGCAGAGCAGCAGAAAAGGAGAGGAGTAAAAAAAGCAGCTTGTCTTTGGTTAGAAGCAGCTTGACTTCAGAGGGATGGTTTGATGGCAGGAACTTGGAGAACAGTTTGGCCTGAGAGGGCTGAACTCCAGGGGATGACCACCTTTCTGCTCCATCCCCTTTTCAGCTCTCCATCCCACTGAGAGCCATTTTCATCAGCAATAAAATCCCCTGCATTTACTGTCTCCAATTCGTTGTACAACCTGATTTTTCCTGGACACCCAACAAGAGCTTGGATACAGGAGGTTGTGACACAGAGCTCTTAAACACTTAAGCTATCTACTGACGACAAAGTAAAAGAGTGCACTGTAATATGCTTCTGAGACTTTGGGGCTCATGGGTAGCCCCTAGAGGCTGCTACCGAGACACACAGAGTTCTGCTCCTGCCGGCACCCAGAAACATTTGTTCTGGCCTCTGCGCCCACTCACCTGCGTGCTCCCTCTCCAGTGAGGAGTTGAGAGCTTCAGGCTGAGTAAACGAGCCACCCCTTTTGTGAGTCCTGTGAAGGGATCAGGGAAAATTTCCTGTTTCAATTGCATTTCCTTCTGGTTTCATTGCTGTTTGTTAGGCATCCCACTGGCAAGTTTGCAGCATATTTCTAGTAACATTGCAGATAACATTATGGCATTTTTTAAAAATCTCAGTCTGAATCAGGTTGTATTTTCACATTAATTTTTTGTTCATATTCTCTCATTCTTTTTCATTTTTAAGTTTTAAAAATTCATTTATTTTTAAAATTAAATCATTTTTATGAAAGAGATTGTAAACATAAGCACAAAAATGCATAAATATAATGGTTGTGTTTTGGTATACTGTGTCCAGTACCCAAAGCTTAATTTTCTTTTCTTATTTTTTTTTTTTTTGAGACAGAGTTTTGCTCTGTGCCAGGTGCCAGGATGGAGTGCAGTGGCACGATCTCGGCTCACTGCAACCTCTGCCTCCCCAGTTCAAGCAATTCTCCTGCCTCAGCCTCCCGAGTAGCTGGGACTACAGGTGTGCACCACCACGCTCAGCTAATTTTTATATTTTGGTAGAGACAAAGTTTCGCTATGCTGGCCAGTATGGTCTTGATCTCTTGACCTCTTGATCCTCCCTCCTTGGCCTCCCAAAGTGCTGGGATTACAGGCGTGAGCCACAGTGCCCAGCCCCCAAAGATTAATTTTCACATGCCTCTATCTGTGTTTCGTTGGACAACTCCTTTCCACTCCGGATCTTCTCTTATCACCCCAGAGCTGATTGCTGTGGCATTTACATCTCCAGCTGCATCATTTTTCTTTTTTTTTCTTTCTTCTCCTTTTTTTTTTTTTTTTTTTTTTTTTGAGGCAGAGTCTTATTCTGTCACCCAGGCTAGAGTACAGTGACACAATCTTGGCTCACTGCAACCTCCACTTCCCAGGTTCGAGCGATTCTCTTGCCTCAGCCTCCTGAGTAGCTGGGATTACAGGCATGTGCCACCACACCAGGCTAATTTTTGTATTATTTTTATCGATGGTGTTTCACTGTATTGACCAGGCTGGTCTTGAACTTCGGACCTCAGGCGATCCTCCTGCCTCGGCTCCCAAAGTGCTGGGATTATAGGTGTAAGCCACCATGCCTGGCCTATCATTTTTCTTACTCTCTAATTTTACTTCCCCAGTTATCATCAGGTCACCTCACGATTAGTTGGCCAAATGTACCCTTTCTCTTCTCCCTTAAGAATCCATAATTCTGTCAATAGTTGCAGTATTATTTTGCTCTTCAGGGCTCACAACCACAACTTATGTTTGTTATTTCCAATTCCTTGCTGCCTTCTCTCTTCGGGTCTTAATTTTTTCTTTGCAGTGTTTCTTAGATTCAGATCTCTTTCTACAATTAAGTAGCATCTGCACCATAGCACAGGCCGGGAGATACATATGTTCTAATGATGATGGCAATCTCCTCTCTAGCAAATTTGTTTTTATCTTTCTGTTTCTTCAGTTTTTGAGGAGGCAGATATTGAAATTTAAAAAAAACATAGTATTTTTACTGACAAAGAGAGAGAGGAAAATCCAGATCCAGGAAGATAAAAATTAATAGAAAGGGGTCAAGATAAAGAATAAAGTGATAAGCAGATGTACTGCCTTGTGGAGTAGTGAGTGATAAAGGTGAAGCCATCAGGAGAATGAAGCTGTGAGGGACTTAAAATCTGGTCATCTGTTTATTTTATCTCTTTAAAAAATGACACATTTACATATCAGTTTCTGTTCACATTTTAATGGTTTCCCTCTATTATCTATGAAATTAACCTGAAACCTTTCTGTCTGCAATTCAGAGCTTTCTTCACTTTTGCTAATTTTCCCTCTCCAACCTGGTGTTTCCTCATCATCCACTGTGGGTTTTGACTTTAGGCACATTATTGCTGTTTTCATCATGAGTAATGCTAATATATGCATGACTAAGAATATGTAAAGCACTTTCACATATATCACTTCATTTAATCATCTTCTTAACATATTTCAATCACTATTATCTATGACTTGATAATAATATCTTCCACTTTCTCTCTGGAAATTTGAATCCTATACACTCTTCACAACTCCCTTATCTATAAGTAGTTTATTCAAGTTAATTATTATAATGTCATTAATAGCTACCATTTATCAAACACCTAAAATATGATTATTACTCCCAAGAAACCAGATAAATGCCTTAAAACTCTGATTTTATACCTATTGAAGTGAAGATTAAGAAAGATTACTTCATTTGATCAGGGTAAGAGATTGTGACTAAAAGATGTTAGAACAAAGGTTTTGAACTTTATTCTTCCTGATCCCAAAGCAGGAACATTTGCATACAACTGCAAAGATCCAGGCAATTTCTCTGTGCTGTGAGCCAACACACTCCTGTGATCCCTTTAAATATTCAACATTTTGTGATCTTACTTTTGTTATCATTGTATCCACTTTCAAAGTGGAGATTGAATGAAAATATTTTATATCCCTTATGAAACATGAAAATTTTGTAGCAAATGATTATTGTAGTTGAGCTCTTTCTCTTTTCTTCAATTATTCTCATACTTATGCTCTCGCTTCCTCTCTTTATCTTTTGAAGATCATGCAGGAAGGATTGAGTTGATTATACTCCTCACTTCTTAGCACAGTATTATCGTTGGTCTATGTAAGATTTTTGTTTTCCTCATGCCCTCCCTTGGTCTCTCTTTCTTTCTTTACTTTTATTTCTAAAGCCTACCCCTCTTCCTTACCTCTGTCTCCAGAGGAAATCATTTCAATGCAGTTAATATATTCTCTTATACATCTATGTTGTTGTTTTTGCAAACACAATCTTTTAATTGTATAAATGCTGTTATCATACATATTATAGTCATTTACTCTTTTTAATCAGCACTGTCTCTATGAACTGTGCTGTATTTAAACCTGCTCTGTATAGTGTACACGTATTTTATGCTTTTCCATTCTACCATGTAAATACACTCAAGTTGCCCCTAACTCTCCACTCAAATGATGATTCCATAGACATGCATTTACCTGCATTCTTATAGATCTGCATAAAAATTCCTTTAGAACCAATAACGGAATCACAACATGTGCTTCTACTTACTATGAATAAGTAGAAGCAACTCGTCTTCAGAGTGGTTACACAGCTTACGTTTGTACCAACAGTGCACTCTCTAAGTTCCCACATTCTTGTCAGCTCTCAGAATTATCCGTTCTGTAGTTTTCTCCCCTAATATATAGGAGTAACATGATAGGTCATTGCTTTTGTTTACATTATTTTTATTTCTCATGAGTTTGGGCACCTCTTTATATACTCACTAGCCTTAAGTTCCTTTGGCCATTCTCTTATTAACATTACTGCCTTTTCTTATTAATTTTCAGAAATTAACTCTATGTTCTAAACTTTAGAGATTTCAGATATCGCCTCCCTTCAGTCACCCATCTATTAACTTATCTACAGCGAACCTCTGTTGAACAAGTCCTCTTCGTCTATCTGCTTCCCTCACTTAAACTCCTTTGTTTGATTCATTTTTTTTTTGCATATTTCTTCTTCATCCCATAATCATTTTTATCATATTTAGGGTCTTCTATGCTTATTCATTCATGGATTTTATAATTATCATTTATTCATCTATGTAATAAAAAGTATTTCTTTAGTACAATCTAGTAAAAGACACTGGGCTATATCCTAGAAATGCAGTTTTGTTGTTATCCCACCTCTTACCTGGATGAGTTCTCCTCTCTCTCTCACACACACACGCCTCAAATGGAGATTCTTACAACCTGTTAATGAAAAGAATTGGTGAGTTAAAAAAGCAAGTCATGAACTTGACATACAAAGCAGAGATATTTTAAAAATCCAGAAATATTTGGAAAGTAATTACTAAAAGAGAAATAAAATATTGGCTCTTAAAAAAATATGAAGGACAGCTGATGGCATAATTTTATACATGTACAAGTTTGAATAATACTTGAAAGTCCATCCTGGCCTTCATTCTATAGATTCTATTTCCTCTGCATACCTGTATATTATCCTTCAGAAATATTTAACTGTCATTCATTTCCAATATGGCTATAGCTGGAGAAATGAAGCGAAGCAAGTTATGATATATATTGGACCAGATAAATAATATACCACTTGCCACTTTATAAGTTGCTACTGTGTACAATAGATGTAGCTGATGATGGGATAGAAAAGTTCAAATAAATTCTTAAATGTAAGAACAGAAAATACAGCAAAAGCTCTGAAGTAGCAAGAGAGAAAACATTGTAACAGCAATATCACTTTTTGTTTGATGATATTATATATATATGGTAAAGAATCAGAGGATTTCACGTAGAATTGCTAGTTCTATGGTTGTAATAGCAATTTACCCTGAAAGGATCTGAAAAAGGACTCTTTTTCTTAGACAACTCATCTGCTGCTTTCATAGTCTGTCTTATAAAAATCATTCTGCAAATCGGTAGTGGGACTAAAAGAAAAACAAAGAAGAGAATTGTACATAGAAGACCAGAGTCTTCTGAGTGTTTTCTAAAAGCTTTCTTGTAATGCACTAGATTTATAAACATGAAATTTATCACTTATAAAAAATATAAATTGTAACCTTCTTTATTTTGTACATATCTCATCTCTTGTTATAGGCTAAAGGAGAAAGATTTCAGGCCACTTCTCTGTTAAGAGGATAATACGCTGGTTTGAGCTGTTAAATTCAGTCATATATGAGACAGAAGCTGGTATACTGGAGGAATTGTTAGAAAACAGTAAAAATGATGGATATTTCATGTATTATTTATATTCATTCTAAATTGATTTGTCCCAAAAGAAGTTAATATAGCTATATCAAGATTGAAACAATCTAGAAAATTCTTCTTTTATCTCCACATACTGTTTTTTTTACAGGGTTTCATTTAATTAAAGTAAAAAAACATTATAAGATGAGATTTTAAAATTCTATCTTCATGATTTCCAACTGGTTTATGAAATGACATATTAGATTATTCATTACAACTTTATTTTCTCAAAGGGGAAATAATAATCTAATAAGTCAACAGAAATCTTAAAAGTAGAGGCACTTGAAGAAGATATCTAGATTAAGAGTTCAAATATAAAATCATTTGAAAATTTACACTTTGATTTTTGATCTTTGGTAAACTGTTTTATTTTATTTGTTTATTTTAGCCAAGCATAATTCAGTAAATATTTATCAAACAAGTATTTTCTCAACATAAAATGACTATAAAGAATACAAGAACTTGAAAAGATGATGAGCAGTTTTAATAAGATAGTCAATGTAAAGGTCATTGTTCAAAGAAAACAGATATGATTTAATCACTTTTCATTTTATAGTAAACTCAAACACGTTTGGAAATAATGAGAATAATGTATTCAACAGCCAGTATTTTTTAATATTTAGAATTTATCATTCATGATTTAAATCATTTTCTGAAAGTAATAAAACATTAGATCACTTTGAAGCCCTCTGTGTATGTATTTCTCCATCCCCAGAGACAGCTTCTTTTGTGAGCTTGGTTTATCTGTTCTATCCTTATAGTTTGTATTTTTAAACATCATACAAAACTGTGCTTTTTAATTTACACAAGTTATATACATTATGTACACATCTGAAATTAGGTTTCTTTTTTAACTCATAACTATGATTTTGAGGTTTAACTGCTCTATAACATTTTACTCTATAGAAAGATTACAGTTTTTTCATTCCTCTATTTGTGGCCTTTAAGGTTGTTTCTAGGAGTTTGCTATATCAAACTGATACTACATATCAGACCATGTAGCACATGGTCTTATCATGTCTACATGTGAGAATGTACACAAGTTGAACTGCATATTCAAGTGTATGTGTATCATCAGTTACACATGTTCAAGTCTATTATAGTCAAATATGTTTCCAAAATAGTTGTAGAAATACACACTACCATCAACAGTTTATGAAATTTCCTCATTCTTGCTAACACTAGCTACTATCATGGGTCAAATTGCTTCTCCTTCACTTACTAGCTGTGTGACTTTGGCATGGTAGTTCCGTAATTCCTCTGTATCCTTGTTTCTTCCTGTGTAAAAGTGGTGTGATATCACCTACCTCATAAGATTTTGTGAGGACTGTATAAATTGGGATTTATAAATGTTTAAGAATGGTTGGATGGTCCAGCAAGGTGGCTCACTCCTGTAATCCCAGCACTTTGGGAGGCCAAGGTGGGCGGATCACGGGGTCAAGAGATCAAGACCATCCTGGCCAACATGGTGAAACCCCATCTCTACTGAAAAAAAAAAAAACAAGAAAATTAGCTGGGCGAGGTGGCACGCACCTGTAGTCCCATCTACTTGGGAGGCTGAGGCAGCAGCATTGCTTGAACCTGAGAGGCGGCAGTTGCAGTGAGCCGAGCTTGCGCCACTGCACTCCAGCTTGGTGCCTCGTGACAGCATGACACTCTGTCTCAAAAAAAAAGAATGATTGGACAAGGTGGCTTTGCCTGTAATCCGAACACTTTAAGAGACCAAAGCAGGCAGATCACTTGAGGTCGGAAGTTCAAGACCAGCCTGGCCATCATGAAGAAACCCTGTACTAAAAATACAAAATTTTAGTGCTAATTTTGCACTAACAATACAAAAATTAACTGGGTATGGTAGCACATACCTGTAATCACAGATCCTCAGGTGTCTGAGGCATGCAAATTGCTTGAGCCTGGGCAGCAGAACTTGCAGTGAGTTGAGATCATGCCGCTGTACTCCAGCCTGGGAAACAGAGTAAGATTCTGTCAAAAAAAAAAAAAAAAAAAAAAAAAAAAAAAATTTAAAAATAATTATGGTATATAGGAAGCACTCCATATGTGATGTTTTGATAATT